>JARYGA010004738.1:0-50000 GCA_030545235.1 Helianthus tuberosus | reverse complement strand
GAAACAACGACCTAATAGCAAAAAGAAGAAGAAAAAATAATAGGGAGAAGGAGATATAATATTTCATTGATATATATTATCTTTACAATAAGATACAATGAATATATATATAAGAGTAAGTCTTGGAAAACAAGTTAACCTATATTAGGAGTTGATAACCATATAACATATAATATTTATAACATTTTGTTATTTTTAGGATATTATAGGAAATAACATAACATTATTGGTTTTGACCCTTAAAATATTTAATTTAACTTTTTTTAAACGACGAAAGAAAATTTATTTGGTATAAGACTCAATTTTGTTGGCCAGTTTGTTGTTGGTTGTCTTTCGTTTATTTAATTTGATTGTTAAAAATATATAGAAATTATTATATAAATAGCTATAAGAAGAACTTACATCATAAAATCAGGGCCGGCTCAAAATATTGTAGGCCCAAAGGGGATAACAAAATTAAGGCCCTTTTCGTAAAAAAAAATAAAAGAAAAAAAAATTGCTTTTGATCCTATGATTCATACACCATCTTATATATCATAAATCTCAACGTCAACAATTTTAAAGTCAAAATCACCTACATATAATATGTTTTCTTTAAAATTTGAGGCCCTAAGGAAGTGAAGGCCTAAAGCGCTTGCTTTATTTCACTCCCCTTGAGCCGGCCCTGCATAAAATATCATGTGTAAGATTTGTTGGTTTCTCGATGCCCATCAACTTGGATTCAAAAATTAATTTGGACTCACGTGACGTTGAACATATGAAAAATATTTTTGTCTAGTAGATGCATATCGTATATAAAAAACCAATAAGTGGAAAATCTTGTTATTAATCTCCTTATTATAAAATGAATGTTGAAAAAACTCTAAAAATATCTTGTCTAACTTTTATTTTGTGGTTTGCAATAAAAAAAAATTGTATAGTATAATATAGTATGGTAATATTTTGTGTACACTTTATAACACGCTGACCAACGATAATACACATGAAAGTCTAAACTTAAAATATTTGCAAATTTTTAATGTGTCACAATATATAAATAAGAATTTGGTAACACATGCAGATTTTCTATTGCAAACTTAAAAGGACCGAAGGTTTACCTTAGCAATGACTTCAGTGAAAAAAAAAACTGAAACTGTTTTTTTTTAACCGCCGGTTTTTATACCGGTTACTATTCTTGACTTCAAAAACCGGTTATTAACCGAACCGGTTATTAAAAAACCGGTTAAAACCGGTTTTTTTTTTTGGAAAACCGGTTTTTTTTGGGAAAAACCGGTTATTGTTTTGGACCTCAAAAACCGGTTAGTAACCGGAACCGGTTATAAAAAAAACCGGTTTTTATTTTGGGTGAAGAAAACGGTTTTTTTAACCAGTTTTTTAATAACCGATTAACCGATTTGTACACCTCTAGACTTCACTAGTCGGCTTCGGGCTTCCGACCCACGATAGCTCCATGTTGCTATCGTTACTTCAGTTCTGTTTTTCGATGATCTTCCTCTCTCTCTCTCTTCGTTCATCGTGGTGTCCTCTCTTCTGGTCAACTTTTAACATTACTTCATATTCTTATACACTTTTTGTACCCGGACAATATTTCAATGTACACTTTTCTTTTTCAATCCAACACATTTTTATTTTTTATGCATGTTTTTATTTCCAAATTATTACAAGTGTTACAAGATTTCCTTAGACTGTGCGGTGTGGACTGGTGAAGCCCGCTTGTGGGTTGACGTGGCCTCGTGACCACGTTTTGCACACCGCCGCGCTTGATTATGAGCATGAGGCTTGTGGGATCCCCCACAACGACCACGATCAAAAAGTGACCATGAAAAGGTGAAAAGAGTTGTTAGCTCGTTTGAAATTAAAAAAAAAAATCCATTTATCATTTTCTATTTAATCAAACTATTTTCACATTTCACACTTCACCACATTTCACAATCTTTTTTCTTTCGTAAACACTACACAATCTCTTTTCAATCAAATGACGGAGTGGACCGAAAATGAAGAAATCACATTGGTGAAGGATTGGCTTAGCCTCGCCAACAACAAGGTTCGAGGATATTGTAAGATGTGGTATCAAATCCTTGCAATATATAAAAAAATGGTAACATCACATGTAAGGTATATGAGCTCATTAAGACTATCTCCAATGCTAAATGCGCCCTTAGACGTCCTTAGCTGCCACATCATCTACCACGTAATATCCTTACAAATCTTTAAAAACCTCAATTTCATCTCCAACCCTACAAATATCCTTACCCTTCTTATTTTCCACATCATCACATATTCATTACACACAATATTTAAATAAAACATTTCTTTTTCTTACTTTGGGCCCACCTTCTCGCATGAACCGAGGCAAACACATGCCCTTGTGGAAGGGCATCTCACCTAAGGGCATGCTATGATGGATGAACTCCAATGGTAAGGATCTCTAAAGGCATCCAAGGGCATGATCTCTAAGTGCCCATTAAAGATAGTCTAACTGGTAGCATATCATCCAACTTTATGGTGCCAAGTTTGACACACAACTCAAAAAGGTGATTCAAGCGGCCTTAAACGAGGAGGAAGCCATCCAGGCGTCCCTACGTGCGTATATACGGACATACAACCTTGAGGCTTGGAAGATTATGATAACTTATCCTCAATAGAGAATTTCTTTAATTTTAATTTTATGTAATTTATTAATTTTAAGTTATGTTATTTGCTTAAATTAAATGAATTAGAGAACAAATAAAAATAAAAAAGAGGTGAGGATAGTGAAGGGTAGTGAACCACACCCCATTTTAGTGAAAGAAAAAGATGATAGAAAGGGATGTTAATATGACGTGAGGTGGACAATAACGAAAATGGTTCACTAAACCACACCCCATAGTCTTGCATACACTTATGGTGTGACTTTCTTTGGTTATATATACGTTTTCATACGTATGAGTGCGACAAAAACTAAAAAATCCCATTGTTCAACCAATGGCACATATAAAAAAAGAAACCATTTAATGTTAACACATAAAAGCTAACTCATTAAATCTTCATAGGTTCCAATAACTATAGTCAACAACTTCATACATTATTTTTATATACCTCAATAGTTTGTTGAAAGAGTAATTAGACATGCAAACAACCAAAAACCAATAGTTAGAGTCTCTATTTCAACCCTTTATATTTTATAGTTAGTGTATAAAATAAGAAAAAAATAATTTGTTAGTAAGATAGAGATCGAAATGAAGAGCAAAACGTGAGAGACATCTAAAAAAAAATAAACAGAAGACATAGAAAATTCATTTTTAGCAAGACATTAGAGAGAAATTTCAAATATGAATACTCTTATAATTATAACTAGTTGATGCCCCGCCCGCGTTGCGAGGCGATGACCGAATAATGAGCGAGTGTTAGTTAGCTCATTGACACGAAAAACAATTAAATCGAGTCAACCAATTAAAACAAAACACTTTTATAGTTTTGATAAAAAAACTAAAACAATGACAATATTGTAATTTTTAACTGAGTGAAAGTTGTATTTTTTACTTGGGTAAAATCGTAATTTGCCAAAAGCTAAAGTAATGACAGTACTGTAAATTTGAACCGTGGGCAAAATTGTAAATTTTGACAATGGCAAATTCGTAATTTTGAACTTGGGATAACAACGTAATATAAATTTGAACTAAGGGCGCAAGCGTAATTTTAAGCCGGAGGCAAAAGCACAATTTTATTTTGAACCGAGGGCAAAATCGTAATTTTGAGTTGGGGGCGAAAACATAATTTTATTTTGAACTGGGGAAAAAACGTAATTTTGAAATGTGGGCGAAATCACAATTTTTTAAACGGGGAAAATTCACATTTTTGAATAGAGGGCAAAATCGTAATTTTTAGCTGTGGGCAAAAACAAAATTTTATTTTGAACTGGGGGCGAAAAGGTAATTCTGAGCTGAGGGCAAAACCACAATTTTATTTTGAATGGAGGGAAAAATCGTAATTTTGAGCTGGAGACAAAAACGTTATTTTATTTTGAGCTGGGGTCAAAACCGTAATTTTAAAGATGGACAAAAATGTGATTTTAGAATGGATATAAAATAGTAAACTGGTTGGTCCAATGGGAGAGTGCCAGACAAAGTCGTAATTTTGATTTGAGGGTAAGGGTGTGGGGAGTGGTTAAACACTTTGGAGGGGTAAACTAAAAAACCGACCAATCAGAGCGCGCCATGTCAATCAGGCAAAAGTGTTTAAACTTTGCTGAAAAGTGTTGGCAATGGTTAGACACTTGGTGAAGTGGTAAACTTTACAAAAAAAAAAAGGAAAAATGTGTGATTGGTTGATATTGGCATGAACCCCACCCCACCACACACATACCTCTTCTTCACCGATGCGGCATTCCACCACCGAATTGGTAAAGTTTGGTGACTAAACACTTGTTGGCGGTGGTGTTTACCACTCGGTAAAGTGGTTTGCCACCCTTTACCGATTACCACTCCGGACACCCTAAGATCGTAATTTTGAGATGGAGACAAAAAGCGTGATTTTATTTTGAGCTGGGGGCTAAAATGTAATTTTAGAATGGATATAAAACAATAAACTGATTGGTCCAATGGGAGAGTGCCAGACAAAGTCGTAATTTTGATTTGATGGTAAGAACGTAATTTTGAGATGAGGACAAAAAGCGTAATTTAATTTTGAGCTGGGGGCTAAAACGTAATTTTAAAATGGATATAAAACAATAAACGTGTTGGTCCAGTGAGGAGACTAATGTATATGTAGGATCATTGGCGAAGCTTTGAAGGGGCCGGGAGGGGTGCCCGACCCCCCGAACTTTTCGCTCAGTAGTGTTATATATGTAGTTTTCTATAGAAATTTTTGGGTATATACGTTTTCAACCCCCCGATTCTAAAGAAATTTTGGGTATTATACGTTTTCCGACCCCCCCCCCCCGGTCGAAAACGTCAAGCTTCACCACTGTGTAGGATAATACTAAAGAAAAAAAAAATCTCACTTGTCCACGGGGATAAGAGAACGTGAGAGAGGTGGGGTAGTGGTGTTATGTTATGTTGCGGGTCTCTTCACATTTCCTTTGTTTAAAAATCCATTCACATTATTTAAAATTTAAAATATAAAATATAAAGATATTATATCACAACAACATTCACATAAATATTGGTTCCTAATCTCCCTTGTTCCAGGAAGCAACCACATCATAACAATCATCTTCCTTCCCAATATTTCTAGAGAGAGAGTGAGATATGGAAGGTGAAACAAGATCATCAAGATTCAAGAGAATATGTGTCTTTTGTGGAAGCAGCTCAGGGAAGAAACCAAGTTACCAAGAAGCTGCTATTGAGCTTGGCAAAGAACTGGTATATTATATACAATCTTTAAAATCTACAAAACAATCAAACTTCTTTCTGCATGTACAACTATATATACACACACACATATATATGTTTATATAAAGCATACCCTTCTAATATTTTTTTTTTCAAGATTTCAAGAACCCATTTTTAACCCACCATTGATGATCAAAATCCACAAGTGTTTCTTGCTACTTGCTAGTTTTTTTTTTCTTTCAAGATTGCAAGATCCCATTTTTATACAACCATTCTTGATCAAAACCCACCATTCTTTCTTGCTAGTTTTTTCTTTTTTTCAAGATTTCAAGAACCCATTTTTATACAACCATTGTTGATACTTGATCAAGACCCACTATTCTTTCTTGCTAGTTTTTTTTTTTTTTTTTTTTTTTTTTGAAGATTTCAAGAACCCATTTTTAAACATCCATTGTTGATCAAAACCCACAGTTCTATCTAGCTAGTTTTTTTTTTTTTTTTTTTTTTTTTTGAAGATTTCAAGAACCCATTTTTATACAACCATTGTTGATCAAAACCCACAATTCTTTCTTGCTACTTTCTTCTTTAAAGATTTCTAGAACCCATTTTTAAACAACCATTAAACCCACCATTCTTTCTTGTTACTTTTTTCTTTAAAGATTTCAAGAACCCATTCTTAAACAACACCATTCTTTCTAGCTAGTTTTTTCAAGATTTCAAGAACCCATTTTTAAGCCTCCATTGTTGATCAAAACCCACAATTCTTTCTTGCTAGATTTTTTTTTTCAAGATTTCAAGATCCCATTTGTCTACCACCATGTTGATCAAAACCCACCATTGTTTCTTGCTAGTTTCCTAATTCAGTACAATATTTTTATTTATTTATTGTTTTTTTTACATTATTTCACCATTTCTTGGAGGTTAGGGTTTATGTTTGGCATGAGAGAGAGGGTGTGTGTAGGTGTGTGATTTTAGAGAGAGAAATTGCTAGCTGTAACATGCTGTCAGTTGAGCAGCCATCTTGCATGATCTAAAACAAAAATGGTGGGAGATTGTATAAAAACAAAAATTTTATATAAAAAAATATTTTTTTTTTTAAACTAACAAGCTTAAATAAATAAAACAAAGAGAATGGTGTGTGAATGGGGAACCAAACGTGCCATATTAGTATAATGGCCATTTCTTTAGCATGTTTTCACACCAATCAAAGGCCCCCATCATCATTTTTGTTCATGGGGTGTAATGAAATGAGTTCAACTCAATAAAAAATTGAATCTTGAAAAAAGGGTATTATTGTTTACAATGTGATAATGATGGGTTAATTTTCTTGATTCTGAAATGGTGAAGTGGGTGTGTGACACGTGGCATTGTTATTAAATTTAGGTGGAAAAAAAGATTGATCTAGTCTATGGAGGTGGCAGCGTGGGTCTGATGGGTCTTGTTTCTCAGGCAGTTCATGATGGTGGGTGCCATGTTCTAGGGTATGCTCACTCTCACTCTTTCTCTCTCTCTAGACTTTGAATGTGTCTATGACTATGCATCTATGCATTTTGAGTACTTCACAAGCTTAAAAGATCAAATTTTTTAAAGAATTACTAAGTTTTATAAAAAAAGAAAAAAAAAACATTCTTCTTTTTGAAAGGAAAGTAAAGATTAATGATTGATATAAATATACAAATATATATATTGGAATATAAATTATAAAGATAAAGATAGTGAAAATATAAGCTTCCATCCAATACAATGGATACATCATTTTCACTTCATTATACTTTGTTCTCTTGACTTTTGTGTGGTTGCTTTTTCATGACCTTGATGGTCAAATTCACTATTTTTCTTTTGTGAAAATAATAACCATACAATAAATTTCTTTTTAAAAATAAAGGTGTTTATATCTTCAAATAGTAAAATAAATTGAATGTGAAAAGAATTTGGGTTGAAGATGAAAGTTTTATAGCTAATTGTATACCTCTAGCACATACAAGTTTGACTGTGAAGAGTCAAAGATTACTCAAAGGTAATCATGCATGTTTCACGGTACTCAATGCAAAATGAGTTTTTGCAGACATCATGGGATCAAATGCTTTAAAAACTCTGATACGTGTACTTAATCTAGCTATTTTCACTTTTTTCCTGTTGAAAACTGAACATAAACATCTACTTCTTGAAAAAGTTGACATCTTTATTTGTGAAAGATTGAAAACATAGTCCCACTCTTTAAAAAGCATGGTGTTTTATATAAAATATACAGGTTTCTTGATCATAAAGTTTTAATGAACCTTTTTTTCTGTTTTATGATTTTATCAAAGACAACAACATCCATATTGGTTTGTCAGTCCATACCAGGACTTTTGTACATAGAAAGGTAAAACAAATCATGTAAAAAGTTAAAAAACTTTTGTAAAAAGTATGAAACCTTTTAGGAGTGATTCAAGTATGTCTCTCCCAACTTTCTTGAAAGAAAAAGAGTAAATTGTTATTTTTGTCCCTGAAGTTTGGTTACTTTTGTGACTTTCATCTAGGGGTGCAAACGAGCCGAGCCGAGCCCGAGCTTGACCAGGCTCGACTCGAGCTCGATTAACTTTATGTGAGCTCGGGCTCGAGCTCGAGCTCGATTCGAGCTTTGTTTTCAAGGCTCGAGCTCGGCTCGTTTGTATTTTCTCAAGCTCGAGCTCGGCTCGGGCTCGGCTCGTTTATTATCTATTAATTTTTATATTAAATAAAAATAATATAAATAATAGACTTTTTAGGCTCGTGAGCTCGATAAGTGAAGCTCGGGCTCGGGCTCGTTTACTAAATAAGCTTATTTTTAGGTTCGAGGTCGGCTTGTAAACAAGTTTAAATAAGCTCGGCTCGACTCGGCTCGTTTACACTAAAGCTCGATAAGGCTCGACGAGCCTAACGAGCTTCACATGCAAGGCTCGAGCTCGGGCTCGATAAACAAACGAGCTTTGTTTTGAGGCTCAAGCTCGGCTCGGGCTCGATAAAGCTCGGCTCGTTTCGAGCTTTTTCTCGAGCCGATCTCGAGTAGCTCGCGAGCCGGCTCGGCTCATTTGCACCCCTACTTTCATCCAAAGGTTTGTTTTCTCGTATTTGAATCCTCGGGCTTTCAAAATCTTGTCATTTTCGTCACATGGGGACCAAATCTCAGGGACGAAAATAACAAGGTTTTGAAACCACAGGGACCCAGGTGCGGAAAAACAAATATTTTGTTGAAAGTTAGCAAAAAATTGACCAAAACTGTTGGATGAAAATTACAATGTACTCAGAAAAATATAACTTTGTCAAATTGACAATTTTACCCTTCTGATTATACTAAACAAGTCACTGCTACAAGGGTATTTTGGGTAATTCATTAAAGAAGAAGTTCACATTGCATATTTGCATGTCTTTCCAATTTCCATCATTTTGTTGTGCTATGCAAAAGCGAGTTGTACTGTACAACCTTCTTTGTAATGATATATATATATATTTTTTTTTTGTTTCTTGCAGAGTTATACCAAGGACTCTAATGCCCAGAGAGGTATATTCATGAACCTTCAAATCAAAGTTTTCTTCTTTTGTTTAATTCTTTAGTGACTTGTACATTGTGCTGTAAGAGTTGTACATTAGTAGTGATTTGACATGTCTTGATACAAAATGCATTTTATCAACTTCCCTTTTCAAATCAATTTCTACAATTTGTCTTTCTTGTCCCTTTGAACCATAAATGGCAATAAATCAACTCATTATTTCTATTTAAATTGGTTGCTGGTTCCACTCTAACTAAATTAGTTAACTTTCAGTTGAAAGTTGAAATCTTGAAAAAGAAGTATCAAGTTTTTAACTTTTTAAACACCCATTTGGTAGTTTATGTTTTCACTTTGTGGGTCCCATTTTTTTATAAAATTTAACAAAAATTATTGTGAATAACAGATAACTGGTGAGACAGTTGGTGAAGTGAAAGCTGTGGCTGATATGCATGAAAGAAAAGCTGAGATGGCTCGTCAAGCTGACGCGTTTATCGCTCTCCCGGGTATAGTTTTTATAAATGATTCATAAAGATTCAAAATCTTGAATTTTTTTTTATAAAATGTTTCATATTGGATTTTATTAATTTCTCAGGTGGCTATGGCACCCTTGAAGAACTGCTAGAAGTCATCACATGGGCTCAACTCAAAATCCATCATAAACCGGTAAGAAAATTTAACGCTAATGTTTTAAAAACCAGACCAGACGACCAGATAGTTATACCGGAAAGTGGCTACATAACTTGTCTAGTTGAGCCTATTTAAACCGCCTCCATATGAACCGGTGAATCAGATCGGATGGTTGGACATGAATTAAAAAAAATATATATATTTTTTTATTTTTTCTTTTAAAAAAACTCATTTACTTGTTAATTATTTATAACGTTATCCGGTTTTTGAAACCAGTCAAGTATAAGTGGTTGCTTCATTGACTGTCCAGTTTTGACAACATTGATTAACACATATACATTGTACATCATGCAAAAAAGGTTGTTTTCCAATGATTTTGATTGAAATCAAATTTGGAAGAATCAAAAAGGGCATCTTTTTGGTCATATGTTGGTAGTATAGAAGAATCAGATGCATGTGGATAGGATGCTTTTGGAAGATTTGTTGCATCATCATTCTGATTTTCAATATTGTTTATTTATTTATTTTGTGGTTCTAAGATAAAAAAACATTGTGGGTCCCATTCTAATAACAGTTTACTTATTTTGTGGATCATGTCCAGGTTGGTTTGTTGAATGTAGAGGGTTACTATAACTCATTGCTGTCTTTCATAGACAAAGTTGTTGATGAAGGCTTTATCTCGCCGACCGCTCGCCGGATAATCGTCTCCGCCCCAACCGCCAAACAGTTGGTCCGACAGCTAGAGGTTAGAGAAGATAAATGTTTTATTATAGAGTGTAAATTGTCATTTCGTCCATGAAATTTGGCCATTTCTGCAACTTTCATCTAAAGGTTTGTTTTTCCGCATCTGGGTCCATGTAGTTTTAAAATCTTGTCATTTTCGTCCCTGAGGGCCAAACCTCGATGGACAAAATTCGCAATAAAGTGCCAAACCTCAGGGACGAAAAATGACAAGATTTTGAAACCACGTAGACCCAGATGCGGAAAACAGACCTTTGAACGAAAGTCGCAAAAGTGACCAAACCTCATAGACGAAAATGACAATTTACTCTTTATTATATTATCTATAATTTATTTAAATAATAATTTTATCATTACAAATCAATTGGTTATACATTCAAACAAGTGACAATATATCATCATATACAACTTCAAATAGTATAAAGTATCAACACATTCACATATCATTCCTACAACATATTTTAGTAAATATAATTATTATCTTTTTGTTGCTGAAAGTCCTCTGATTTGTAGTGCTGCAATCGTTCGTTAATGAATCTTATGATTATGTTGTTTCCAGGAATTTGTTCCGGAATACGATGAAATTGCTGCAAAGTTGACGTGGGACGAGGTCGATAGACTAAGTTATGTACCTGACGCAGGCGTGCAGACGTAAAGTTTCGGTTAATGGCCCTTTTTTGGTGATGTTAGGATGTTATGGGGGTATATAGTAATGATCTATATATAGATATATATAGAAACACTTGTGAAATAGTACCATCTCCAGTGGTAGTGACTATTTTGGTTTTTGTGGGAATGAAAGTCCTTCAATTTCATGTATATGATATGGAAATGGAGATGATACTTTGATTTTTAACTTTTGAAAGTTTAATGGGTATTTATATTTTTGTCTTTCTTGTTTTTTAAGTTCTTCTTTGCTTATTATCTTGTAAATATTGTATGTTAATATGTGATTTAATTGAAAGTTTTTATACTTGTTTTCTAAAATCTTCATTGCTTGTTATCACACTTGAATACTAAACACATTTTTTATAAGAAGCTAATCCAAAAACTATAGGATTTTTATAGCTGGACTAATTGGACAGAGATAAATATGTTAAAATTTATCCAACTGAAAAATGGTATAACTTGTGCTACAATTGGAGGCACATAAGTAATAAACGAAAACATCTCAGTAGGTCGGATTATTGTGACAAACGGCCATAAACGGTTTGCCCAACTTGCGGATCTGAATTCCATCATTTGCAGCCTTGATTTTGTACACAACGGTTTTTTTTTTTTTTTTTTTTTTTTTCTAATTTTAGCAATTTTAAATTATTTTATATTTATTGTTTAAATGTGAGAATTTTTTATTTACTCCGTGTTACTAATATTTTGCATTACTGTTATATTATTATTATCATCATCATCATCATAAGGGTAACAAAACAACACAATGGAAAAATAATGATCCGTTTCTTTTTCTTGAGAAATAACCGAAAAATCCGGACCGAAAAAACCGAACCGAAACAAAAACCGACGGTTAGGTCTTCAGATTTTTAATAACCGAAAATTTCGGTTCGGTTTTCGGATAATCATTTTCAATAACCGACAATAACCGAACCGATAAGTTTAAATAGTATACCAAATCTATATATTATTATGTTTAAGTTGTTTACCCATGCTACTAATAATTATTAATTTTGTTCTTGTTTGTTAAATATTTATAATAAGAACATTACCACGTTTATTTATCATTAAAATTATCCATTGTTTACAAGAACTAACAAAGTTTAATATAAAAATTAAATGGTTTACAAAGTATTACTATAAAAGAAAACGTCTTAACAAAAACTTTGGAGAAACATTAAAATAGATTAGAATGTTAGGTTTATGTGAATAATATTAATTTAAAAGACTAAATATATTAACTTAAATGTAAACATTTAAGAAAGATTCTTAAACTTTGAATTATACTTTTAAGTTTTGAATCTTACATAATTTGTTTCAAAAACCGAAAACACCGAAAAACCAAACCGAACCGTTGCTAAAACCGAAACCGAAAAAACCAAAACCGAACGGTTTTTAAAAACAAAAAACCGAACTTTCGGTTATGGTTTTGATTTTACCCAAAAACCGAACCGCACCGAACCGTGCACACCCCTATGACCTAGGGTGCTAATGCTTTTTATGGGATTTATATATTGTGAACTAATGCGTTTTATCTTAATAAATTTGCAGAAACAAAGAGATTATTATTATGATAATTGTAATCGAATTTTAAAACATTGTGTTTTATCTTTGAATTTTGTAACACCCCAAAAAATGGGTTTGATAATTTAAACCCGGTTAATATAAAGGAACGGGTAAAATACCGTTTGGGGTAAAAGTGAACCCGTAAATAAAAGTTGACTAGGAATAATTAACCGAGTGGTGACATGTATATAAGTAACAAGATAATGAGTGTTAGTCTCTTTATTAATTGAAACAGAGTTTGAGGGACCAAAACCGTTAAAAAGGAAACATGATTTATTAAATAAAGGAAAACACATTCGTGTGTGTGTGTGAGACGATCAGGAAGAAGAAGAACAAGGGTTTGAACCCTTGTTCTTGATAAATCTTCAAATTGAAGGGTGGAATGAAGTCTAAATTCACAACCGAACGTGAATTAATAATCACCCAAGCAAGGGGATCATAAGGTATGTCTTAAAACTTAGATTTGATGATCTTGTATGAAGTGGGTTATGATCAATCCATGAATTTGTATGAAATTAAGCATGAATATGTGTTAACATCATCATAGGGAACATGTGTTATGCATAATTTTGACTAATTTGATGTTTAAGGATGTAAACCCACTAGTTGAGTGATTAAGATGACATGGGTGTTCATCATGTCCAATTCTTGTTCAATATTCATGAATTATGTTGTGTTATGATGAACTATTGTTAGATGAATTGAAAGAAATGTGGTGTTGATATGTTTGATGTTTATGTGTTAATGATACTTGTTGATTAGTAAGAAGATTTGATGAAATATGAATGAACTTGGAAGATTATGCATAAACTAGTTGTACATGGTGCCTAGGAAGTAGTACGCACACCACGTGTTTGATGAAATGTCTAAATGACAATAATATGTGAAGGTTATGTTATGATGATGTTGAGTATGCTATATGCTTGTTTGAATCGACTATTGAAAGGCATATGTGAGATATGAACTTGATATGATCGTTCATATGTATAATCATGTATGCTAATAAGGATGTAAATGTAATGACATGAAAGTATAGGAATCATGTCAAGATGGATGAGAGCGTGGAAGGCTAACGGGCCAAGAAGACTCAAGTAAGCGAATGCAAATACGGACGCGTAAGGTAAGTGAATCCCAGACTTACACTTTAGATGTAAAATGTATTGTAGTATGATGATTATTGTGAATCATGTGAGAAAGTATGAAACAATGGAAGTAATAAGGTAAGTTTACGGAAAATGAGTCGAAAGTGGATAAGAAAGTAATTTCTATTAAGTATGGGTAAGGAAGGGAACTTACATGTTAGTATTATGCACAAAGATGAAATAAGTAATTATACATGTGGGTAAGATGTAAGTTGTAAATGAAGGGGGTATGAATGGTAAGGTATTTATGCATGAAATGGAATTTAGTTAAATGCACAAATGAATGAGATTTGGTTATGTGTATACGTGAAATTACACATATGAGATAAGTCTAATGATGCTAATCGTTTTCTCTTAAGAATGAAATGGAAGTGCAGGTATACTAATAATGGAGAATGAAGGTTAAGTATGGAAGTCAGACGAGAGTGTCCGAATGGATGGACAAATGTATTTATATAAGCGAGAATAAGAGATGTTGATGCTTGATTATGCATGTTTTAAAGTATATGTACTATGTCACCGGTTGCTAATGAAGTAATCGTATGTGGTGACTGCAGGTTGTACAAGGTTACAAAATTCTCAACATGGAGAGTAAGCGGTTGAAGATTGAGTCAATACATGGATTGTACGTGGGTGTGTATGTGGTCACGTAATTTGATATAAGTATGTCAGGTTTAAATTTAATTAAAGAAGGGATTAATGTATTAAAAGTAAAATAAATTTTAAGGTATGTATTTCCGATGCGAACAAAGGGTAAAAACGTGTTAGGGCGTTACAAATTTGCTGAGATACATGTGTTGTTAACTATTGCGTTTTATCATAATACTATCAAATGCCTTTTTTTTTTCTTGACTAATGTGTTTTATATTAAAATATCATAAAAAACAAAATGAGATTATGTGATGTTAATTTGCTGTGTTAAATTTAATATGATGTAAAGTATTGCGTTTTATCTTAAAACTGTGAATTATTGTTTTTTTATCTTTATAGTGTTAGCTAATGCGTTTTATCATAAATTTGTTAATTGACATTGTTTCATTATTCTGTTTAAAGTTAAAAAACAAGAGGAAAAACAAAAAAAGGAGAAGAAAGAAAGTGGTGATAGAATCTTCAGAAGATACAGATTCTGTTTCAAAGGATGAAAATATTAGTCGAGCTATAGTTCTGCATACTTCTAAACAACAACAAGTAAATTCAGGTAACATAAAACGCATTAAACAAATTTCATGAAAAAAATATATGTTTCTAAAACACTTCAATGTATCAGATGATGATTTTGTTGATCCACCACCCAGAGTGAAACAGACAAAATATCAAAAGAAGGAAAAGGCAGGATCAAAACCAAAAAGATCATTGAAGAAAGATAAAACAGAAGAACAACGAGAACAACAACCATATTATGATTACGACGGAAAAAAAATCAACATAAGATGTGCAGTCAATAATCTAAAAGATTATATTGAAACTTTGTCAAAAGAGCAAAGGAAAGTTGTTAGAGAAATAGGGTTTGAGAGCATACTATCATTCAAGCTGCATTCAGTTCCACGCAAATTCGGATATTGGCTGGTAACAAACTTTGATGTTGAAATTGATGAGATAAATACTGGAAATGAGAAGATTAAGATCACAGCTGAATTGATCCAAAAGGTATTTCAAATACCAAATGGAAAAACAGAGATTGAGGAAAAATTGAGACCAAAAGAAACTGATCTTATAATTAAATTCTGGCGCGGTCAATTCAGCAAAGATATTTTGAAGAGAATGTATGCTGCCAACTTGATTAAATATTTAAAATCAAGAAATGAGCTTGGAAGAATGTTCAAACTAAACTTCTTGGTTATATTTTTTACGGTCATGGCAGAGGCAATGTAAAGTAGTAACGTTAATCAAAGATTCTTGCCATCGATGAAAAGTGACAAAAAAAAACCCAGGATTTTAATTGGTGTGAATATATTCTGACTGTTTTAAGGCGTACAAGAAGACAATGGCCTGGAAATGACAAGCTCTTCAATGGACCTATTGCATTGTTAGCGGTATGAAATCTGATCTTTCATTATTGCTACATATTTGCTGAATGCTTGTTTAGGCTGCTTGTTTATATTCTTTGTTTAAAATATGTTTTATTAAAACGCAATGCATATAAAGTTACAAAACGCAATGACTTGTTTATATTATTTGTTTGTTTGTTTAAAACGCAACGTTTATAAAGGTACAAAACGCAATAACTTGTTTATATGCTTTTTTCAAACTATGCTTTATTAAAACGCAATGTATTTAAAGTTACAAAAAAATAGTTGTGTAAGTTGTTACAATGATTTATATTATAAAACGCAACAAAATTAGTATTTATTTTTTTTAAACGCAATGATTCATACAGATTCTATATGCTTACAAAAAACAAAGATTTGACGATGCTGAAAACATTGAAGAGTTCTCTCTTGATAAAATTGACTCTACAACATTACAAGAATTTGAAGATGAATTGGAAATTGCTGCGCAAAATGAGGGGAGATGTCTTGTAATGGATAAAAAGAAAAAAGAGAAAAAAGTCAGAAAGAATAAACAAAAAAATAAAGACGAGGCGGATGAATTTTATGTTTATCCATCTGAATCCGAGAATGAAAACGAAGAAATTTTTCAAGATGAATCTGAAGAAAAAGATGAAGACAGTGCTGAAGAACAACCAAACATCAATATCAACCCAGAAGAGATAGAAGATGGAAACACCTTACTTAAAGCTGCAACAGACTGGATTGAACAAGATGATCAAGAGGATGTTCAAAACAGCCAACTTAAAACCAATGAAGCTGAGAAAACACAAACAGAAAGTGGAGGATCATGGGGGCAATTCTTCATAAAACCATCAAAAGGAAATAAAGATAAATTGTGGGTAGACAGTCAATGTTGATTGCGTAATTTCATGCCATCACAAATTCAAAGTGAAGGTCTTTCTGACATTCATTCAACAAAAAGTGGCGATGAAAATATGAAGAACATTGAAGGTAAAAAATCAAATGAAGAATATGTTGTGACTGCCTTGGATAATCATTTTAAAGGATTTGAAGAAATTTTCGAAAGCATCCAATCACGCATAGATGTGATCATTGAAGAATATCCAAACAGTGAAATTGTTCATAACAAAGTAAACGAATGTGCATCATTGATTGAAAAATTCAACGATCAAGCTAAAAAGCACAAGAAAGTTAATATTGATTCAACTCTGATGAAAACACCATCAAGATTTCTAAATTTGAGCCAAAATGAAGACACCGAAAATAAAATCATTTCAACTCCATTGATTGTAAAACGCAATGATGATGCTACAAAACGCAATGAAGATAACACAACTGTAGTCCAGTCCTCCAATCCAGAAAAAATCAGTGAGAATGAACCTGCATCGAGTCTGCAAACACACATTGAAAACCCTTCAATGGTACAATCATCATTTAGCGAAGAAACTCCATCATTAATGTTGGAGATAATCCAAAAGACAGATGAAGAAGAAAAAAAATCAAATCAAAAGAAAATTCAAAACGATGAGGTACCATCCTTTGATTTGAAAATTTCTTAGTTGTCCTCAAATGTGGATGAAAATGAAGTGGAAGTTGATACTACTCGCCACGCTGCACAAACCGAAATTCAAGCGGAATCTGAAAATAAAACAATCGAAAAAGAAGTTCAAATTACTGGAATACAAACAATGTTTGATAGAATTGAAGAACAGAAAACTGAAAAGGAAATCAGTGATCTAATTCAAAACACATCATTCCTCAACCCACAAGAAGATCCGTATAAAACACCTGCAAAATCAGTTCATCAAGAACAACCAACAAGTGATATAACCAAAACAGAACAAATAATCACAAAGATGGTACGACCAGATCGACAGAAAAATGTACCAGAAGTATTTTGTTCACCATACTATCAAAGACAAGTAGCAATGAAGGAAGCAAGAACGACACACGAAAACAACATATCGAGATATGCTTTCCATGCAGAAGGAGAAATAACGTAAAAAATCATTTATATACACTAACACAAAACAAAAAACAAAAAACAAAAATCAAAATATTATAATTAATTTTTTTTTTGCAGGGACACTTTGTTTGAAATTAGAGATCATGTATTTCTGTCGAGACATGGAGCAGAAACAATGAGGTCAGGATTGGAAATCACCGGAGAAGTAATCAATTGTTAGACATATATTTTGAATGAAGAAGAAAAAATTAGATCAAAAGACAACAAAACTCCAAGATTTTTCTGTACTATTCGAATGCTGGTAAGTTATATAAAATGCAATTTGTCTATTTTATAGAAATAATATATGTTTAATGAAGTTTTTTGAAGTTTGATTGAATGAAGTTTTATAAAATGCAATTGCCAGTTTTATTTCTTTCATAAAACGCAATGTATACTTTGTTTGAATGGAGTTTTATAAAACGCAACTGTATGTTTTATTACCTTCATAAAACGCAATAATATGTTAATGTGTTTAATGTTATGCAGGCTTTAACATCGAGTGATAAGGAAGAAACTGAAAAGGAAGAAAAAATGATAGAAGCGTTCACAAAGAACATTGAAAAAATTCTTCAAGGTGCAAAGCTAAAAAGCATAAAAGATTTTAAAATTATCCTTGTCCCGATTCTCCATTCAGAGCATTTCTTTGTGATCTCGTTCAATCTTGAAGAGAAACAAATATTCATCATTGACAACAGTGCGAAAGCAGTCACAAATAAAGAAAAATATGGTGATGTGCCTGAAAATACAGTAAGTATTCTTACTTATGCTTTTAAAACACAAATATAAACCACCTAATCTTTTTGTTTTTTTTTTCTGTAGAGGAATGCTTAGGCAGGTTACCTTAAATCTGTTGGATATGAAAATGCAGATGATATAAAGGGCATAACCCCTGTTAGAATGGAGATGAAATGGAGGACAAAAGATAACGGCATTGACTGTGGTATATTCTGTATGCGTCATATGGAATGTTATAATGGTGAAGAAGTCGAAAATTGGGATTGTGGGTTTAATGAGGAATATGAAGAACATGCAATTATCAAGAATGGTAAAAACAAAAAAACAAGTGAACAAGCAGACTGCACAACTTGATGATTTAAGAAGAAAGTTCATCGCAAAGATATTATTGCACGAAATCAACGAACGCAAAGATTATGTTATTGAGGACTCAAAGAAGTTTCGGAACCTCAGTGCGAATCTTAAAAAACAATCTTATGACACTAGTTTAGAAAGGATTAAAGAGAGGCTTGCTCTTGCTGGTTTACTTTGATTTAGAAATGCTACTTATTATAAAACGCAATGTTTTTTCTTTTAGCATAATTTTCATATAACGCAATATTTTGTTGATATATTTGCTTTAAAAAATATACTTAGAGTTACAAATACTACTTTTTGTTTGTTATTTTAAAATGCAATATGTATCCTTTCTTTTAAACATATTATTTTAAATTTGTACAATTTATCAATAAAAATTTTATATAATATATTTAAAAGAAATGATACATGTATAGTGAAATGCTATTATGATAAAACGCAACATTTTAATAATATGCTATAACTCAACATTGTCTATTTATTTGTTGTTTGACATAAGTTATTTATTCTAAAACGCATTACAAAGTGTTTCCTAATTATTCATTTTCAAACATATAACGCAATATATCTTTATAACGCAATAAAAGTTTTTTTTACTATTTTTATAATGCAAAAACAAAATAAAGGCTTAATGACAATAATGACAATCATAAAACTGATATAGTATACTCTTTCTAAAACGCAATGTTATAAAATAAAATAATAATAAATGAGGAATTGATAAAACAAAGAAAAAACTAATAGCTTAATGACAAAGAAATTGATTAGACAAAAAGCCTTAAAAAGCCTTTTGGATTCCTGATAAAATACTGTATGATTGAACAATCAATTCAAAGAAAAAAATATAATCATTTTTATTATTAACACACTTGATACCAATCCATTATATAAGAACAAAAACCCTAAATTATTTCCACATTCCTCGTCATAAACCAAATACACCAATACCCAACAACAAACACACACAAAACCCCTAAAATGGCTAATCAACAACTATCAGTTTGGTGGGTTAATAGAGAGAATTTCGTTCTTCAATTCCTTGATGAAAAAAAATAAGATACCATTCCGTTGCTTCTGTTCTTCAAAACTGCAATGAGAATGTGTTGAGAAGGATGAATGAAATAGGTATACCACCTGCTTGTTACACAAATCAGACAACTGCACTGTTCAGAATTCTACACAAAAGATTTGGAAATCCGAATCAAACTGCAACTGAAGAAGCCCAAGTTACATCTTGGGAGTTCATTGAGGAAACTTTCAAAGTTTCAGTGACTTGGGATGATGGTGATGTGGAGATGTATGACCTAAAGGACATCTTCAAGTGAGGATATAAAATTTTTGAAGCAATTATCTGAAATACCAATCATCAACAACTCTGCTAGCAAATTTGCAGAGAAGCTTCAAAAGGCAGTAGTCTCACATGTTGAACTTTGGACTGAATCTGAAAGTGATGAGGAAATCCCTAATGGAAGCTTAGGGTTCTCATCTGAAGAAGAAACAAACTTTGATCCATGATGCTGATCTTGCTAGTAATTTTTATTTAATTTTGTGGTTTGTAAACATCATCTTTGTTTTAAACTATCATCATCTATATAACGCAATGTTAATGATATCCACATGCATTTCTTATTTAATTTGATCTGTGTTATAATAAAACGCAATAATCTAAAAATTCCATTTACAGTATATTGTTCTATGTATAAAACGCAATAACAATATACTGTTGTTATCATAAAACGCAATTAACCAAAAAAACTGATATTTATGAAGGATATCACAAAACGCAATAAGAAAAAGAGCTGAAACCTATACATCATAAAACGCAATGACAAATTTTTCTTCTTTCTTATTGATATCAGAATTTGACAGAATTTGTATACATACTTACATTGTATTGCTAGAACCTATAGCATTAGAAGAAACCTTATCTTTACATGTGCGACTGTTATGTCCTTTTCCACAACATACACGGCACGATTTCTGGATCTTTGATGATTTCTGAATTGCAATCTCACGATTAGACTTGATCCTTTTTTGTACACCGCATCCTTTGGTCCTTATTTTGATTGGGACACGAATCATAGAATCAGACTTTTCTAAGTTCCCTCCAATATCAGCAAATCTTTCTTTGCGACTAGGAGGCGGCGCAACAACCATAACCTCATCCGCTTTATCAATATAACTTTTAATATGATCTCTGTAACGACACAGCTCATCTAAATCCCCAACCAACCTATTAACCACATACTCATTTGCAATTACGATTTCTCTAAAAACTTTATCAATTTCACTATTCCTCCCAATTTCATCAAACCGAATATTGCAATGAATTGATCCATTTGAAACAACATCTCTCATCCAACTTCTAGGAAACTCAGTTATATCATCATACCGTAGAACATAAAATATATGGCGGCACAATATACCAAATTATTCAAACCGTTTGCAAGTACAACTTATACTTAAACCATCTTCTTATTTGATGTATTGAACCTGTAAATAAAATTATAAAGCTATATAAAATTAGTGAAATGTAATATAAAACGCAATGAATAATAAATATAATACAAAAATTAAGTATATGATCATATAATGATAAAACGCAACAAATGATGGAAAAAATAAAACGCAATAGATTTTTTAAAACACTATAAATTTAAAAAATTACCTTGAATAAAGATGTGCATGGCTGTTTGAAGTCCTTTATTTCAAAATATTGAGCATCACCCACAGTATCATGAGACTTTGACATACACTTTGTAATGGCAGCATCAATTTCAATCTGAATATCTTTAAAAATTGTTTTGGTATATATTTCTGATGCTTGTTTCTCCAATACAAAGTCACTCCAGGTCTTAGACTGAATATACCTTGTATCATGATCATTCCGCCTATGCTCATGCCTTTGAAAATCCATTGCAGTCTCAAAATGAGTGAAATATTCAACAAGAGTACATCTTGGATTGCAAAACTGACCAAAGAAGTAATTCTCGCTTTCACATCTAGACGTAGTACGCATAAGACCAGCCAAATTCTCTCCATTGTAATAAGAGGGAATCCAATCAAATCGAAGATCGTACATATCTTTTAACCACTCATGATTTTCCAATCCAAAAGTAGACATTATTGAATGCCACTCAGTTTCAAAATCTTCTGGAATAATAGTATTATTCCAAACAACATGAGTCATTCTTGTATTAAAATCAATGTTTGATGACAAAACATGACCAACTTGTATAAAAAGCAATAAAATTATTAAACATAAAACGCAATAATTTAAAACGCAACATCATGAAAATAATAAACATAATGCATTAATGGCAAAACGCAATTGTTTTGTTCTATTAAAAAGCAATTCTATTGATAAAAATGTTTGGGGATCTTATTGTATAATACATAAAACGCAATAATAAACCTATATAAAAATTGTCGTTTATTATATCATAAAACGCAATATAATACCTTTGTCTTCAATTTCTCCCATATATGCCACATACATAACCTATGCCTACTTCTTGAAAGTACATCCTTAATAGCTCTCTTCATTGCAGCATCTTGATCAGTAACAACAACTTTAGGCTCATTTCCAAAAGCAATAACAAAGCACCTTAAAAGCCATCTATAAGAATCTGCAGTCTCAGAACCAAGTAATGCACCGCCAAATGTGACATTCCTAAAATGATTATCAATCCCAGTAAATGGTACAAAAACCAAATCATATCTACATAAAACAAATTAATAAAGCATTAGAAAAATAGAACAGGAATATATAACGCAATAGAATATATAACGCAATAAAAGAAAAAAACTTGTTTGATTTATAAGTAGCATCAAAACCAACTATGTCACCAAACACTGTATAACTTGTTTTTGATTGCTCATCAGCCCAGAAAAGTCCTTTCAATCTTCTATCTTCACCAATAACATAATCACATGTGAAACCAGGACAACATTCTTTCTTCCTAATAAGACGCCTAACTACCATTTCTGCATCATACTCTCCTATATAAAGATTCAAATCCCTTCTATAGTTCTTACAATCAACTTTACTAACACCAACTTCACCAAAACCACCATACATTGTTTTCATAATATTGAATGCTTTAACAGGTCCAATATTGATTGCAGACAATCCAGATATAAAAATTTCTTTAACATAATCAATACTTCTGGCAGCCGGCAAGAAATGAATATCTTCATCTTCAACAAAGATATGATTATGTTCTTCTTCAAAGTAGTAGATTTTAAATATATTATTGTTCTCTAATATTAATTTCACATGAGCATTGCATCCAACTCTTTTTGAACCTCTATTACTTCTAACAATCTTTTTACTATTCTCATCAACTGAACCAGAATCTATTTCTTTGCTAACATGAAATCCTTCTTTTGAGCAGACAATATATCTTATTTTCACTAAACCGCCACCATTTTTCCAAGAGGTATTTTTTTCTTGCAGAAAAACCTGCAGCAAGTGCATATCTCTGATAAAACGCAAAAGCCTCATCAAATGATTTAAAAAACATTCCAATAGAAGGTGTAATGGATCCACTGACTTTAGGTTTGAAAAACTTTCTTCCACTGTTTAAGCATACATGTTCCTCCCACTTAGAAATGTGATCTGAAACAATTAACAAATAACTATAAAACGCAATACCTCTTATATAATAATGTTTTTAGTGTTAAATGTCAAAATATGTTAAAAAAACTTAAAAACACAGACCTTTAAAGTTTGTATATGAACTAATTTGGTTAAAAGCATAAAACGCAATACGTTCAGTAAAACGCATCAAATGATGAACAAACAAAACAATGTATGAAACGAACAAAACTCTAAAATTGTACAACAATGACAGTTATTGCTTTATATTACATCAATCTTAAATTTAAAGTTTGTATGCATATAATGTGAATCAAATCATAAAACGCAACTCTTCACTAAAACGCAATAACTGATGAAGAAACAAAACGAACAAATTATGTTAAATTATACAATAATAACAGTTAAACTTATGAAAAATCAAATATTAATAACAGAAAAACGAATTATAAAACGTAAAACAATGAATTTCGGTAAAATAACAAAAAGTTACTCAAAATTGAAGCTGAACTTACCAACAGAGTCTGAAGAAGACATTGTGGTTATCGAATTGACGAACGAAACAAGATTATTGCTTGAAAAGAGGTGAATTTGCGATCGATTGCGATTTAGGGTTATAGAATCTTCAATTTTGTTATGAAATTGATGAACTAAGAAGAGAGGTAACATAATCTAATCGTATTAGGAAGAAGATATGATAATGTAAAATGACGAAAAAGCCCACGCGTCCAAAATTTTAAAAATAGCAGATGGACGGCTAGGATTGCTTCCTATACTTCCTAGAGAATATAAACTTCCTATTTGATCCCCACCCATGATACCTAATATCATGGTCACTTGATTTAATTAATTAATTGTTAAAGCAACGAAAAAATCCTAAATTCTTTCTATTAACCCAAAAACACAATGAAGTTCATAATCCCAACTCCATTCAACTGAAAAATCCTAAATTCTTACAATTTATACAATGAAGTTCATAATCCCAACTCCATTCAACTGAAAAATCCTAAATTCTTACAATTTATAATCGTTATTTTTTTAATGGGTTAATCTCATAAAATGACAATATTGCTTACTTTAAAATCTTTATCTTTATATCCGGTCCTACTCCTACTTCAAATGTATTTTTAAGGTGATCAATATTTTTCGTTAAATTAGATTTGTTAAATCACAAAATTCACTCTTTCTTAAACTACATCTTTAATTTATAATGATAATGACATATTTTATTTAAACTTACCAAAAATAGTTTTTTATGAAGTTTTTTTTTTCACATTTGATTTATAATGATAAGGATATATTTGAATTAAATTACAAAACTAATGTTCATTTTTATTATGTTGTAATAATATAAATGTATAAGGTATATATCAATATCCAATGTTAACGAAAATTATCATATGCTTCAATATACACACAATCCTCAATTCTAGATTTGACTTGCAAAACAAATGGATTATACCATCGTGAATCATTTTATATTATTTGTAAAACGAATGATTTTGAAGGGTATAACTATCCAAATATGATTTGTGTTTAGTTTTTGATTATTGGATACTTAAACCTTAGAGTTAATGCAAATCTACATCAATTTCTCTAATGTATTTGATAAAATTTATTTTCTTACATCATTGGCTATCGGTGCAAAAGCTGAAGAATTGATGATTACAATGAGAGTTCACTTTAGAAACGGGTTGGGTATTGATTAATACGAGCAAGAGATTGCAAACCTGTGAGATGGTTATTAGGGACACCTACTTGTCTTATTATGCTATATAAACAAAAAAAATTATTATTCAACTCGTGTAATGCACGAGATTATAACCTGAGGGTTAGGATCAAATACACAGTCTCCTAAAAATAGGAAGTCGTAGGAAGGGTATTCATGGACTCCGATTAACCATTTGGAACCGTCTCATCGAACTCTATGATATGAGATTTTAGGTTTTCGCCTCTGGATCTTTAGCTTGTAGATTTCAGACTTTTTGTTTAAATTATTGTGTATTTTATTTAGCATTATGTTTTTACTATATTTGCGTCATTGTGGTTTTTTTTTGCGGCCTGTTGTCTTTTTACCTCAACATTGTGTTAAATTTTGCTTGCCATTGTTTTATATTTTATTATTTGTTATGTCTTTGTACCCTTCTTGTTTTTTAAAGAACTTTGTAAGATAATGTTGGTGCATCCGTTTGTCGACTTCGTCTTGTATCGAGTCTTGTATTGTACTAGATAGATCAGGGCACGAAAAACGAGGAAATGAGTGTTTATGGGTAATTTCGCTTGAAATGACACATGGTCATTTCAAACGAAATCAACATGCTAATTCTGTTTGGGTAATTCCGTGCGGAATTCGATTCCGTTTGAACCTGTTTCAAGCGGAATCACTCAGCCTATAAATACCTGAAGTGTCTTGTCATTTGTAACGATTCTGATTCCAGTAGCGAAGCTCTGCCGAAGTGTCTACAACATTGTAATCGATCTAATATCAATCAAAAGATAGTTTAAAGTGATTTCTAGTGTGTTTCAGCTGAAATAACACCGATACATCTGTTTCCGCCTTTTGTATTGGTGAAGACCTCTTCTGAACGACTCGTTTGGGTCACAAAACGATCCTACAAGTGGTATCAGAGCTCAAGAGGAAGAGTTCTAACCATTTCAGCTGCAAAATCTGTTTTCTACACCTTCTTTTCACAATTAAACAAAATTTCACAGTTAAAATGGCTTGATTTTTAAATATGTTGTGCGCAACAGTGTTTTAACAAACCCTAGAAAGAATCAGATCTTAATTCGGCTTAAAACTTGGTCAATTTTTGAAAAAACTGTTTGAAAGTGTAATTTCGCTTGAAACACTGATATAATTTCGTTTGAAAATTGTTTTAATTTCGCACGAAATCATGTTGTAATTCCACTTCAGACTGTAATTCCGCTTCAAAGGTGATTTCATTTGAGAGTGTACATCATAGTGTAATTCCGCTCGAAATAGCAGTTAATTTCACACGAAATTAGCTACTCCGTTTGAAGGTGATTCCGCTCCAAAGAGTTATTTCGTGTGAAAGTTAATTTCGCTTGAAGATCATACTAATTTCGCTTGAAAAGCTGATTCCGTTTGAAAGAGAAGTGATTTCGCTTGAAAACTTGATTCCGTGTGAGAAGGTTATTCCGTTTGAAACTGACATTTTGTGAACTTTTGAAAACAGGATCATGGAGAACGAGTTTTACAACGCCTTTGCTAGTCCGATGAGTATAGCTCAGAGTACGTTACTTGAAAATGAAACAGGAACAACACAAAAACCACCTAAGCTTATGGACATTGATGATTTTAGTGGATGGGCTGAACGTTTTGGTAACTGGGTTGAAGCTTATCACTTAGATGCATGGGAACATACTGAAGTTCAATATACTAGACCAGTAGGGAACAATCGTGTGAAAACACCGATTAGAGAATTGAGTGCTGATGAGAAAAAGAAATACAAAGAGGAGAAATTGATGGTTAGTTTGTTGCAGCAAGCGATTAAAGAAGACATTTTGATCTACTTCAACATAATGGAAGTGCATATTCGATTTGGACAGAGTTAGAAGCTAAGTTTCTTGGAAGTGATGATATGCTCAAGAACAAAAAGTCGCTTCTAAAAAAAGAATTTGATCTATTTCGTGGGTTGAGAACTGAGAACACCAAGCAGATTATCGAAAGATATTGAAACTTGGTGAAAAACATGAACATATTAGGTATCAACAAAGATAAAGATGAGTTGATTGAGAAGCTAGCTGATGCGTTGCCACATGACATTTGGGGAACGTATTTGATGATGTTGAAAAATAAACCAGATTTTAACAATATCACGCTAAGTGAGTTTATTAAACATCTTGAAGCTCAAGAGATGGAACAAAGGAAAATTGCTAGGATGAAGAACTATGATGGAGAACAAGACATTGGGTTGTATTACAAAGGTGGAGTTAGTGAGAAGACCAACATTTCACCAAAGATTGAAACGGCCTTCAATGCAAAAAGTTCTTCTGAAAGTTCATCTCAGGGATCAAGCAGCAAAACATGATTTACTTCATTTCCATCATTTGATCCACATTTTTCTGCAACAAAGAGTGGCAAAGTTCTTCAATGCAACATTGCTTTAAATCTTGAGAATGATCAGAACTATTCAGAGGAAGTTGCAAAAAGTCATATGTCTTTATTAGTAACTGTACTTGAATCTTATGGTAGTTTAGTTGCAGGGAGGATCGGGAATCCAATGCTTTCAAAAGAGGATTACGATCAAGTTGATGCTGAGGAGATGGAATTGATGGATATAAAGTGGTGCTTGGCGAGCGTGTTGAGACGAGC
Source organism: Helianthus tuberosus (assembly GCA_030545235.1). NCBI lineage: Eukaryota > Viridiplantae > Streptophyta > Magnoliopsida > Asterales > Asteraceae > Helianthus > Helianthus tuberosus. The sequence continues at coordinate 22,383 of JARYGA010004738.1, read as the reverse complement.
TGAAAAGTTTAAACAAATTACAGGAAGAAATGATTTCCGTGATGCAAATGTTTCAACTTTAGGATTTGATAAATCTAAAGTTACTTGTTTTCGTTGCAGGGAAAAGGGGCATTTCAAGAGAGCGTGCACAAATCGCGAAGCAAGCAGAGCTCAAAATCCTTTCGGAAACAACGACTACTATCGAAAGGCGATTTATCATCAAGTTGCTCAACAGCCATATCAACAAGAACAACCACAAACTGCTCATGCTAGGAAAGTGATTGAAGATTCAAAGAAAGCGTGTCTGGTAAATCAAAATGATGGAAGTTTATCAAAAGATTTCAGTTGGGATAAATATATTCCAGCTGATTATAAAGCATGTCTGATAAATCAAGATGATGAAAAATTACCAGAAGGATTTAGCTGGGAAAACTTTAGCTGGGATAATTATTGTCCAGACAAAGAGATATTAAAAGCTAAAGGTTTTGTTGTTCAGGTTATTAATGATTATACTGATGACTATTGGGCAGAAAAAATTAGAAAACATTTACAAGCTGAAGCTGAAAAGTTAAAGAAATTCCAGAATTTGAAATTAAAACAGATGCTGATGCAGTCAAGGTTTCTGAGAAGTGTATGAATTGTGATTCTCTGATAAAGCAGAACAATGAATTGCTACACAACATAAAAAGGCTAAAGAATCATATGATGTCTTGAACAAAGCCATGAATCAATACAACGAGACAAGCAGTGAACAAGCCGTAGCAATGAATACACTTAAAGGAGCATATATGAGACAGCTTAACGATGTTAATTATTTTACTGAAAAGTGTGCTGAACTTGAATTGAAGCTAGAAACACAGAGAATTGAAACTGAGAGAGTAAATAGATTGTTAAAAAGTTACTCATGTTCTACTTTTGTGGTTGACAGGATTTACCCGATAGTGGAAGGATTGAAGACATTTTAAGAAGAGAAGATTTCGGAAGATAAAAAGTCTGAAACAAAAAAAGATGATGAAGTGAAAAGTTCTGGTAAGAAACCAAGTGTTGTCTATAACAAATGTCCACCTCCGGTCGAAAATGGATATTCTCCTCGAAATCCAAATTCAGAAAGAGTCAAAAAGGCAACAAATTTACAGTGGGAGTCTGAGTCTTCAGATAATTTGCCAGAAAACATTGATGTCACGTTCACATCGTCCGACACTGATCATGAGTCCGAGTTAATAAAGAAAGTGGTCGATCAGGTGTTAGATAAGGACGCAACAGAGGAGTTCAAATCAGAGTCAAAGTCTGAGTCCAAACCGTCAAAGTTAACAGTCAAAAAGGACAAACGGGTTTATAATAAAGAATTTTTGTTATCAAAATCTAATTTGAATGACGAACTGATCAAAGTAGCATATACTTTGAAAGATTCTGACAAATTATATTCTGATGAGTCATTTCCAATAAGAGGTGTTAAAAATGAAATGATAAAAAAAGTTTTCAAACTAACAGAAATTAATATTTCTGAAATAAAAGATGTAAATCTTTCTGAAAAAACCCAAACCTTACACCTCAAGAGTTCAACAACGTTTAAACAAGAAAAAAGGTTACAGTTCTGGTTCAGGTTTTCAAAAGAAACCAAATCACAACGGTAATTACATAAAGAAAGGTCTAGGTTTTATTCCATCGAAAAACCATAAAAATGAGAAAAATTATAAGTCAAAAATTGTTTTTGTTTCAAGAAAAACTTCTGAAGAAGAAAAAGAGCAAGTGTTCAGAAAGCAATCTAACAAAGAATTCCTTGCCAAGAAGCAAGAGGAAATGAAGAAAAGTATTGCTCAGAAGAAGATAGAGACGAGAACCTGTTTTCAGTGTAAAACAGTTGGTCACATTGCCAGGAATTGTCCAAATGCAATACAAATGAAACAGGAAGTCTCTGGTAAACTCAAAGAAAAAATGGTTGACTTTGAACCACCAATTGACAGATCTAAAATTTTCAAAAATTCAATTTTTGAGATTGGTGAATGTTCGAAAGATGTTTACAAAAGAAAGGAATAACTTAACAACCAAAAATGGGTTGTTAAGAATTCAAGTGAACATTCTGGTGATGAATCTAATTCCACAAAATCAGAGGAGCCACAAGTTGATTTACAATTGAAAACATCAGTACCGCCTTTGGATGATGTAAATTTTCCACCATTGCGGGCTGAGAATTTTAAGAATAAAATTGGTAAAATTGAAATTTCAAATCAATTCTTTTCTGAAAAGAAAGATTTTGATGTTGAAAAGGCTTTTAACCCCACAGTGCAAAACATTTTTGGAAAAATGATTGATCGAAAAGTCAAAGGGGTAAAAGAATTCTATGAGAAGAAGATGGAAGGTAAACAACCGAGTGTTGGTAACTCGGAATCTCCCAAGGACCGTCAGGCTTGGGAGAATCTCTCTAACTGAAAAACATGACTTGCCGGAGCTCCCAAGTTGGTAATCGCGGAGCATGAATCAGCATCATTCTTTGTTTACTTACAAGAGGTTTTTGGTTGGAATTTTGGGATGTGATTTTACAAGTGGTAAATCAGGGACATTAAGTTGTACTTAATTTTCTACATGTAATATTTTTGAAAGACAAAGTGATGAATGAATCCTCTAACTCACAAGTGGTTTTATGAAATCAACAAAACTTATTTTCCGGAAAAACTATTTGATTAAAACAAACTTAAGTGTTTTGAAATCATAATGGGAAAATAGTTTGTTGTGAGGGGGAGTTCTGATTGTTTATGCCAAGAGGATGGCGATTTGAAGTGATTTGATATCAGGTGTCACTTTATTTGTACAGTTTGTTTTCAAATTTCATTTAAATAAAAATCCAAAAACATTTGAAAAATCCAAAAACATGATAAAATGAAAAATGAGTTTTGTTTAGAAAAAGAGGAAATGATAGTACATCAGTGGACAATCACAGCATGCTAAAGAATTGGAATGAAAAATGTGATAAACGGTCTCACTGATGATGTGCCAGTAGGTTTTTACACATTTAGTAGATTGTGACGAGATATAAACCTAAATTCCAAACTTACTTATCTCGTGGGGAACATCTCTCGGATATATGGGTAACCCCCGAAATCTTGTTTGAAAGGTCCCTCTTTCTGAGATACTAGGTCTTTATACTCAGTGATATCTGGAGTATTATCCCGGGACTTCTGATTTTGCGTAAGCAATGGCCTAGTCCCCGTATAATACTTTCTGTTTGCTTAAAATATAGCACCGCCCTCAGCATAAAAAATGATGACACATTGAAAAATACTAATCATGTGCTGTTGAAGAAAAGATTCTCTAAAGGGAACACACCAAAAGTCGAAGCCGTCATCTCTCTGATTTTGCGGAAGCAATAGCCTGAACTCTCACGGCCCTCGCAATTTAACCCTTACAGATATCATCTAGGTATACTCACCTGTAAGACTTAATATTGGGATCTGGATACGGGAGTATATTCTGAGGTAGGACACATGAATAAGTTTAAGTGCTTAAAACATTAATCTCGTATCTCAAAACAGTTGAAATTTGTGTGAAAATTTAAGTGGACCAGTATACTGACAATCTAAGTGAATCGTTTAGAACTGAAAATGTTTAAAGCTTAACGGTGTTGGTGATTTGTCTTAAAAAAACTGATATGATCCTCTTACACAAACTCACAAAAATATTGTTCGTAAATATTTCTTTACTGCATTTCATTAAAATCTTATAAAAACCCAAAAAGAATTTGTTTTAGCATAAAATTTTGAAAAATTCAAAAAGGTTTTCGACAACTGATGTTGGAAAGCTGATTTTCAAAATTCCGAGTGCTAAGCATGATGAACAACAGGTTTGGGAGAAATGCTTTGAAATGAAAAATGTGTGTTTACAAGTGATCATCAGAAGCTTTTATATAATAAATCATTCTGAAAAATAACCTGCAAATGATATAATTTTATCAAAATTTTAAATTTGTGAAACTTATGTTTGTGGTAGAGATTATGCAGGTTAGCCAGATTTTGATTCGGAGCAGGATGTAAGCCAAGTTATGATATTAGAACCAGTGAATTCCAGACTGCGATCCCAGCTTATCGAAAGGGGGAGTCTGAAGATGCTGATGCTGAAACAGGATAAGAGCCAGAGTTATGATTCTGAAAGCCAAGTTCTGATCCTGGAATTGAAGACGTTAGCTGCTGATGCTGATGATCTTAAAGAATCAAGAGATCTGATCAAGAGGAGTATAGAGCAAGGTTGAGATTATGAGAGAAAGAGAAAGAGATTGATTGAGGATACTTACAATGGAGAATCTTTGGAGAGATCAAAAGGACTGATAAAGGCTGAAGGTTTGATAACCGAAGACTCGACACCGAAGACTTCGTCAACATCCGAGGGGGAGTCTGTTGGTGCATCCATTTGTCGAATTCGTCTTGTATCGAGTCTTGTATTGTACTAGATAGATCAGGGCACGAAAAACGAGGAAATGAGTGTTTATGGGTAATTTCGCTTGAAATGACACATGGTCATTTCGAACGAAATCAACATGCTAATTCCATTTGGGTAATTCCGTGCGGAATTAGATTCTATTTGAACCTGTTTCAAGCGGAATCACTCAGCCTATAAATACTTGAAGTGTCTTGTCATTTGTAACAACTCTGATTCCGGTAGCGAAGCTCTGCCGAAGTGTCTACAGTATTGTAATCGATCTAATAGCAATCAAAAGACAGTTTAAAGTGATTTCAAGTGTGTTTCAGTTGAAATAACACCGATACATCTGTTTCCGTCTTTTGTATTGGTGAAGACCTCTTCTGAACGACTCGTTTGGGTCACAAAATGATCCTATAGATAAATTTACCAACCCAGTTATTAATTAAATCTTATTAAATTATCTCCATTCACAATCCAACCCAACCACCCTATAATCTAGTTATTAATTAAATCTTATTAGATTATCCCCATTCACAATTAGAGATGGGCAAATCGGATTTTTTATATACCCGGAATCGGTTCCTACCCGTACTTGGTTCTTGACTGACTTTGACTGGACCCGATTCTTCTAGGACCCGGTTCCTGTTAGTACCCTGTTTCAAACCACAATTACCGGAACTATTCCTAACCGGTTCAGGTATTTTGTAAATAGGAGGCATCGGCTGTCGTGGGCCGAAAGGGACTTGAATTCAGGCCCTATAAATAGGAGGCATCGGTTGTTCAGTCGAATCGCTCACACACTTTCTTTCTCTCAAATTTCTGAAGAATAAACTTAATTTCCAGGCATAATACCCCCCTAAATAACGAAGTTCTGCCTCGTTGTAAGTATCATAACCACGGTTACGTATTAGATACGCTGCCCGATTGATCCAGGATTCCGTAACGGCTGTCGTGGTTCTGCGTGACGTAGTCATTGGAATGCCGTCTCGGGGAGGGTATTACTAATGTAAATATTGAGTTATTATACTAACGCACGTGCATTTGTGAAATTAATAGATAATCACCAGGAAATCCTTAAAGGAAACCCTAAGACAGCAATGTGAGTAATCTCCTTTTTGTTAACTATTTTTACAAAACCTCACTTAATTAACATTACATTAAACAATGATTGAGTATTTGTATTCTACAATTATCGTCGGTATGTTGGGGTTTTGTATACAAAATTTGTTACTAAATTGTGAGTAGTAAGATGACCACAAGTCGGGTTGACAGTACCGTGGGTGGTAATTAAAGTAGATGGAAACAAATGTAATTGCGCGAACGCCCTCAATACTGTACAATGGTCTTACTTTTTTTTTGAACGGCTGATTTTATTAAAGAAACGAGCTAGCAAGAAGCTAGACCATAAGAATGAAGTTTACAAAAAATTGAAGCTACACCAATCCGACCAATCTAACATATGCATTTTTGCCCTATGTTTAACCCAAAGAAAGCTAGTAGATTTGATTTCTGCCAAGAGTCTTGTGATGTCCACTCGATTGCCGGAGAAGATGAAATCATTACGAAGTTTCCATATGCTCCAACAAGAGATAAGGACAATAGCATGAACAAGTTTTCTCATGATCTCCGATGCGCTAATATTCTTGTGTATCTGAAGGAGGTCCTCGATGGTGAAAGCATAAATTGGGGGGGGGGGGTCTTCATCCAACTCGATATCATTTGCCAAACTATGGAGCTTACGAGACATTCCGCAAAGAGATGAGAGGTTGATTCATCATTATCACCGCATAGAGGGCAACAGATGGATGCAACGCCAATATTACGTCTGGCTAATGCAGTCCTCGTGGGTAGACGATCCAAACCCAACCGCCAACTAAAAATGTTTACTTTTCGAGGAACCCAGTTATTCCAAGCAAAACAGTTTTCTTCAGCCGGAGTCAAGTCATGAGAGAGGAGCTTTTTAATTGATTTGACAGAAAACGACCTGAGGGATCGGGAGCCCACCGCCGGATATCTTTAGATTGTGAAAGAGGAATGCAGGAGACAATATTAATAAGGTTGTCAAATTCTGCACACTCCGCTGCCGATTCAGGAACCCGAAGCCAGCACCAACTCATATTATTTGCAGAATTATCAGTCGTGTGTTGAATCCTATCCCGCACGCTGCATGCTTTGAACTTTTCGAGTGCATAAAGGGCTGGGAAACGAGTCTTGAGTGGTGAATCTGAGGCCCAGCAGTCGGTCCAAAATTGTACCTCCATACCAAGCCCAACTTTGCATTTAAAGAGATTATTGAGGCAAACGTATTTTTCCCGAAGAGATGCTTCCTTCTTTATTATGTTGTTCTAGACACTCGTTAATCCTTTTTTTGATGGTAAAAAGTTACATGTTTTTTATTAAAATGGATGCTTTTGATGGTCGATCTCCACAGCCTATTTGGTTCAGTCTTGTATCTCCAAGCCCATTTCGACAAGAGGCTTATATTCATGTTATGAAGCGAATCCAGGCCCACTGACAAAATGTTTTTAAACGCGTTTCAGGTAACAAATTGTGAAAGCCAAGTAGAAGCCAGCTGGACAACATTGAAAGTTTGGAAAAGTGGCTATAAAGTTACCTAAAATAAAGAGACGTTTTATTTAAATAAAATAGGGTTTATCCCTATGAAAATGTGTGTACTTAAAACTTGGGGTTATTCCCACGTATTTAATATTATGAAAGTGTGGTATTTTACTCTGATAAAATATTTCCTAACTACGGTCCTGATGTAATTTCCACTGCCAAAATGATAAAAACCTAGATACCACCGAAACTGGCCGCGGCCGCCCGTTCCCGGGTTGTTAGGGGACAGGGGTTGCGACAGAAGGTGGTATCAGAGCTAAGCCACTGATTCAGCCACAGAAGTGTTCTGCTGACACCAAGATATTATTTAAAGTGTTAGGAAATTATCTACAGAAATACGTGCATATCTGTATTTAATTTTTGTGTGTTATTTGACTATTTGTTAGTTTACAGTATGAGCGATCAAGGACCCTCCGACGCTTATCGTCAGTTGTCCAGCTCACCTAGGAGCGAAGGCACCTCTTCACAGCCTGCCCTCTCGGGGTATTCAGCTAACCATGAAGATGGGATATTCATGTTTAAGGCTCAGTCTGAAGAGCCATTCCCTCCTAAAAAGAGAGGATGGTTCAGTAGGGGAGCACATGAGCGTAGGAAGAGAATGAAAAAGTTACAACAACAGCCATTTTTAGCAGCCGCTAAGAGAGAAACATATGCTCACACCCAAGATATGCTTAATAGGAGTTTAACAAACTTCCATATCTTAGCAACCACAGCTGCCGACCCAAACCTGGAGCACCTCATAGTACCCCAACCATTACCACTGTTTCCCACCCAGCAAATGGAAATTGAAAATAATCCAGAAAACCAAATCCCAGCACCAGCCTTTGACCCAACTGAGATACCTAGAGTACCAGCACCCAATCTCTTAGACCCAGACTACGACCCGTGGTTCGATGATCATAGGGATTATCAGCAACGTTACCACATATCAGAAGAACCCATGCCAAACCTAGCAACTTACCCAGGTCTGGACCCTCTAGATCCCTATTATGATAATGATGAATACATTAGGGAAATCCTAGAGAATCCATATCCCCAGGAAGAACCCATGCCACAGTACCCAGATCCAGTACCAGCACCTGCACCCCCAATGAGTGCAGAGAATGTGCAAGAACTCCGAACCTTCGATGAGGAGATTTTAGAAAATAGTGACAGGATAAGACAGATCGGAGAACGACTCGTCTGGAAGTATGACGAGTGTAATATGGAGTTTTGGATGAACCCATATCAGTAATGATGATAGTAATAATAATAATAATAGTAAATATATATATATATATATATATATATATAATATGTGTGTATGAAAAATAATTTTATTTTAATAATAATAAGATATATGTTGTAGTATAAACCACTTTGTGGTTAGTGATGCATATTAGTATTGTAATTTTAAATTTCAGTTCTAGTTGTATTAGATGCATACTATATAAGAAAAGGTAAGTCGCAATGTTCGACGATTTTGATCAACATGTGTGTTGTGTGATTGATTAAATATTAACTTGTGATATTAATATGTGGCAAATGTTTAAAATTCAGATGGATAACGAAGTGAACCAGGAGAACCAGAATAACAACGATAACCCGAACAACAATAATAATGGAAACCAAGTGGATAACAGTGCCATTCAACACATAGTGGCACAAGGGATAATAGATGTGATGCCATATATTATCAAAACAGTTAGGGAAGCCGATAACAAGAGTAAACATGATAGCGAGCCACCCTCTGAACCTGAAAACAGCGTGAACAATGGACCTGTACTTCAAGCACCCATTCCCAAAAGAAGAAGAACCATGCCTTATGGTTGTTCTTATAAAGAATTATGTTCTTGTAAACCAATGGAATTCTCGGGCAACGAAGGGGCCATTGCAACCCTACGCTGGATAGAGAAGACTGAGGCAGTCTTAAGAATAAGTAAGTGCGCAGAAGAAGACAAGATACTATTTGCTTCTAATTTGTTTAAGAATTCAGCCTTAGAATGGTGGAACACTATCCTCCAATCAAGGGGAAGTGATAGAACTTACAATATGGAATGAGAGGAGTTTAAGGACAAGGTAGAAAGGAAATTCTGCCCACCTAATGAGAAAGAATAGATAGCAAACAAGTTCTTAAACCTTAGGATGACTGGTGTGGATAGTAAGGGATACACTAAGTTATTCTTTGAATATGTTCGAATAGTGCCCACCCTTGCTTCACCAGAACCAGTATTAATCTCCCGTTATATCTGGGGATTAATTGGAGAAATCAGACATGTAGTCAAGGCAGCTAGGCCTCAAACCATAGAAGAAGCTGTAGAACTAGCCAATACCTTGACTGATGAGTTAATCCGTACCCGAGAAGAAGTAACAATGGCAGTAAGAGACCAACTGAACCTGAACACAACGTAAACAATGGACCCATACTTCAAGTGCCCATTCCCAAAAGAAGTAGAACCATGTCTTATGGTTGTTCTTATAAAGAATTCTGGTCTTGTAAACCAATGGAATTCTCAGGCAATGAAGGGGCCGTTGCAGCTCTACGCTGGATAGAAAAGACTGAAGCAGTATTAAAAATAAGCAAATGTGCGGAAGAGGATAAGATAATATTTGCTTCCAATCTGTTTAAGAACTCCGCCTTAGAATGGTGGAACACTATCCTCCAGTCTAGGGGATGTGATAGAGTTTACAATATGGAATGGGAGGAATTTAAAAACATGGTAGAAAGGAAATTCTGCCCTCCCAACGAAAAGGAACAGATAGCAAATAAGTTCCTAAACCTTAGGATGACTGCAGTGGATAGTAAAGGGTACACTACTTTATTCTTTGAATATGCGCGAATAGTGCCAACCCTTGCATCACCTAAACCCGTATTAATCTCCCGTTATATTTCGGGATTAATCAGTGAGATTAGACATGTAGTCAAGGCAGCTAGACCCCAAACTATAGAAGAAGCTGTAGAGCTAGCAAACACCTTGGCTGATGAATTAGTGCGTACCCGAGAAGAAGATCAGAGGAGAAACCTAGCTCAAAGGCTTACCCAAGAATTTCGTTATGGAAGTTCCAACCGTGGGAAAAATGTAGGTTCTACCTCTGCACCGTACTGCAAGGCTTGCAAGAAGAAGCATTCAGGAAAATGCTCCACTTACTGCAATTTCTGCAAGATACCGGGTCACAAGGAGGAAGACTGTAGAAGGAAACCGAATAATGGAATGTGCTTCAACTGTGGAGAAAAAGGTCACATCAAACCGAACTGTCCAAAACTAGCTCCAGCCCCGAACACCAAGAATACTAAAAATGCTAAAGCATTTGTTCTGACCGCATAAGAAGCGAAGATGATCCCGGACGTGATCGCCGGTACATTTTTAGTTAATGATGTTTTTGCTAAAGTATTATTCGACTCTGGTGCAAACCAAAGTTTTATTAATACTTCATTTTGCAAACTTCTCAATCAACCATTAACTAAATTTCCACAAGAATGTCTAGTAGAGACAGCAAATGGAGAAACCATTAAGATTTCTGAAATCTTGTAGGGAGCAAGAATAGAATTTTTCAATCAAAAATTTATTGCAAACCTTTACCCAATGAATCTGGCAGGATTTGATATTGTATTAGGAATGGATTGGTTAATAGCCAACAAAGCCAGTATTTTATGTGATCAAAAGTCAATCCAAGTAAATTCACCAAAGGGTGAAAAGATCACAATTAAAGGAGATAAGCCCCCTAGATCCACGAAGTTCATCTCTGTGATGAAAACAGCAAGTTATCTAAGAAAAGGATCATTAGTGTATTTGATTTCTATAATCATTAACACTAAAGGAAAAGAATTAAAAGATATCCCTGTAGTATCTCAATTTTCAGATGTGTTTCCAGAAGAACTACCAGGACTACCTCCGAATAAGGAAGCTGAATTCAGAATTCACCTGCTACCAGGAACAGCATCAATTGCCAAGGCACCTTACCGTTTGGCACCCGCAGAAATGCAGGAACTGAAGAAACAGTTAGATGAATTGTTGGAGAAAGGATTCATACAGCCAAGTTCATCACCTTGGGGAGCACCGATCTTATTCGTTAAAAAGAATGACGGATTAATGCGTATGTGCATTGATTACCGTGAATTGAACAAAGTCACGATCAAAAATCGGTATCCATTACCGAGAGTCGATGATCTGTTCGACCAATTGCAAGGAGCTCGATTTTTCTCTAAAATCAATTTACGATCAGGATATCATCAATTGAAGGTACAGGAAGAGGACATTCCTAAGACCGCTTTCAGAACAAGGTATGGCCATTATGAATTTACTGTCATGCCATTTGGTTTAACCAATGCCCCAGCTGCATTCATGGACATGATGAACCGAATATGTGAGCCATATTTGGATAACTTCATAATTGTCTATATAGATGATATTCTCATTTACTCTAAGAGTAAGGAGGAGCATGCAAAGCAATTGCATGCACTTCTAAGTTTATTGAGAAAAGAAAAGCTTTATGCAAAATTTTCGAAGTGTGAGTTTTGGTTAGAACAGGTATAGTTTCTTGGACACTTAGTTAATCATGAAGGAATTCATGTGGATCCCACAAAGACCGGGGCAATTACTAAATGGAAATCCCCTGAGTCACCAACCGAGGTTAGAAGTTTCTTAGGACTGGTCGGTTATTATAGAATATTTATTCAAGATTTTTCTAGAATAGCCATTCCCTTAACTAAGTTAACCTGTAAATCCGTTAAGTTTGAATGGGGACCAAAACAAGAAGAAGCCTGTAGAATTCTTAAGCAAAGACTAACCAATGCACCCATATTAGCGTTACCAGAAGGAACTGAAGACTTTATAGTCTATTGTGACGCTTCTAAGTTAGGCTTTGGATGTGTGTTAATGCAACGTCAAAAGGTTATAGCCTATGCATCTAGACAACTTAAGAATCATGAAGAAAATTATTCAACCCATGATCTAGAATTTGGAGCTATAATTTTTGCCTTTACGATTTGGAGACATTACCTTTACGGTAGTAAGTTTACCATTTTCACCAACCAAAAGAGGTTAAGGTATGTTTTCGGGCAAAAGGAGTTGAATTTGAGACAAAGACGTTGGATTGAGATACTTAGTGATTATGATTGCAATATCCAGTACCATGCAGGAAAGTAAAATGTAGTAGCTGATGCTTTAAGTCGAAAGTATCACGAAAAACCAAAAAGAGTACGTTCACTTAAACTAAATCTGCAAGTAGATTTAAATGAACAAATTAGAAAAGTACAAGAACCAGTAATCAAGGATGATACTGAAAAATTGAAAGGAATGATTAAGGAACTAGAACAAGCAACAGATAGAATTTGGAGATTCCATAAGAAAAGAATGTGGATGCCTAAATTAGGAAACCTATGCCACCGTATATTAGAAGAAGCATATAAGTCTAAGTATACGATGCATCCTGGAAGTGATAAAATGTATGAGGACTTAAGAAATAATTTCTGGTGGATAGGAATGAAAAAGGATATAGCAGCATATGTTGCAAATTGTCTAACTTGTTCACCAGTTAAAGCTGAACATCAGAAACCCTTAAGTTTATTACAGCAGTTAGAAATGCCAGTTTGGAAATGGGAATTGATAACAATGGATTTTGTTACTAAACTACCCAAAACAAGAAAAGGTAATAATACACTTGTTAGGGGAGGATTTTCTAACAATTAGTGATCCTTATTCGTTATCCTAATTAATGATCCTTACTTCTGTGACAGATAGTGATCCTCAGAAGAGCTTCAGGATCAGGATCATGGATCACTTTAAGGATCCTCGTACTGACGATTGTTTATTTGTGTTTTGTATTATTTCGCAGGAGTAACAAGCTTGACTTGGTCTTGGCAACGGTACTAAGGAATATTCCACGGGCATTTCGCACACGATTGACCAAAAATGGACGTTGTGGAGAACGTGGGAGCTTGGCACAAAAGTCGGATAGTTAGTTATTGTAGTTAACTTCTATTTTAAAAAGGGGTAACGAGCTAGAATTAGAACACTTAGCCATTTTCAGCTACACACTCTCATATACTCGCACACTTGAAGCTCTCGACGAACATTCATTAGTTTTCACTCACTTTTACACATTTCACGATAGTGATCCTTGTACCTAGCTCGTTACTATCCGAAGTTGTAAACATTTATTCATTTATTTGAGCTTGGTGATCGGTAGTTTCCATCACCCGGGGTTTTTTGTGCCGGAGATCAACTCTTGATCAAGGGCTTTTTCCCCGTATAAATCCTTGTGTCGTTTGTGCAATTTACATTGAAGTGATCCTTGTCATTGTTCTACATTATTAGCATCATACCCCGTAATAGAGAGTTTGGTTGCAATATCCTCATCAGATTTTTTTGACCAAAACAGTTTGGCGCCCACCGTGGGGCAATTGGTGCTTCATCCTTAGAAAAATTCGCATTTCTGTGCTCATTTCAGTTCACTACAACCGAGCAAATGGCTTCCTCAGCGAAGAATGCTTCAAATTTGATGCCCTCATTCACTTCTTCACAAGGCGTTCCCCCTTTGCCTCCACCACCTTCTGGATCCCAGAAGAATGCTGAGAATGCTGCGAAGAAACCAACTCCCATTTTCTCAAAACCTCCAACTTCTTCTGCTTCTTACACTCCCACTACTAGTGACATGTTTACTTTGATTTTGCAGATGAAGGATCAGATACGGCAACAGGATAAGACCAATGAAAGGATTCTCAAAGAAATCAGAGATCTCAAGAAACAAAAGAAAACGGCAGAGGATCATTCCCCACTGGTGCCAAAATCTTTGAATTTTGATACTCCGGTGATTACTTCCCAGCCATCAGTGGTTCCAGATGTTCAATATGTGGTTGGACCAAAAGGAGTACACTACGGAACAACAACAGTGACCCAGGCATCAGGTTCATATTTCCAGCCAGCGGGATCCTATCCTCAGCATATGGGATCCCTCACGAATTCAGGAGGATATTCAGGAGCGCAGCAGGTTCAAGGATCTTCCTTTGTTCCAGGATCATCCCAGGTTCAAGGATCTTCCTTTGTTCCAGGATCATCCCAGGTTCAAGGATCCTCCTTTGTTCCAGGATCATCCCAGGTTCAAGGATCCTCCTTTGTTCCAGGATCATCTCAGGTTCAAGGATCCTCCTTTGTTCCAGGATCATCCCAGGTTCAAGGATCCTCCTTTGTTCCAGGATTATCCCAAGTTCAAGGATCCTCCTTTGTTCCAGGATCATCCCAGGTTCAAGGATCCTCCTTTGTTCCAGGATCGTCCCAGTTTCAAGGATCCTTCCAGATGCCAGGATCCTTGAGGAGTTTGCAAACAGGAAGTTCAGATGTCCATCAGGGAGATTTTATTCCAATGCAGACCAATGCTTCTACTGGTCCCTCGATCATTCCAGAGCCCCAACAATATGGATTAACATCCAATCTTCCTAATCTGAATCCAATGGGAGGTAACACTTTTAATAATTCTTATACTACTAACCATGGTCTTATGCAGGATCCAGGTATCAATCATGCCATGGCCAGAGAATTGCAAAAGCTAAAGGATATGATATCAAGTGTTCCAGGAGTGGTCAAACCTATCCCAGAGATTGCAGATGGGAGCCACAAGATATCTCGTTTTTCACCACCAATCTGTGATGCTGAGATACCCAAGAGGTTCCATGTGCCAACAATGAAGCTGTATGATGGTTCGACGGATCCTGAAGAACACATAGCACAATACAGGGAGAGGATAGAGATCAATCCAATTCCAGAAAGGTTAAAGGAAGCATGCCTGTGCAAGGGATTCGGATCCACTCTTACTGGATCAGCTCTCAAATGGCTGCTAAGTCTTCCTCCCTATTCTATTACCTCATTTGCTAATCTAGTTAACTTGTTTAATAATCAGTTTTCTTGTAGTAGAAAATTTGAACGATTAACTAGTGATCTATATAGGATAACCCAGGGTCATAATGAATCATTAAGGGATTACATTACCAAATTCAGTAAAGAATCCTTAGACATTCCCAACTTAGATATAGCTACGGCTGTTGAGGCCTTTAAAATGGGATTGCTTAGGGATTCGTCGTTCTTTGATGATCTTGTTATGACACCATGCAGGAACTTAGATGAGGTAAGAACACGGGCACTTAGGTTCATTCGGCTAGAGGACGACAAGAGGATCCATGAGAGGTTAGCAGGATCCTCAAAGCAGGATAAGCAAGGATCCTCATTCAGGAACAACAAGTTCAGATCCTATAACAGATCTGATAACCAGAACGTGCATTCTGTTGATCAAGAAGAGGATGATGAGGATTATCCTCCAATTTCTGAATATTGTTTTTGTGTTGATAACAATGAACTAATCCTTGCGATGCAGAACCTAGGTGATAAAGCTAGATGGCCGAGAAAAAATGATAGGCCAGCTGCAACTAAGGATAAATCAAAGTGGTGTGCATACCATGAAGATTTTGGGCATCTCACAGAAGAATGCATTGCACTAAGAAAGGAAATTGGATACTTGTTGAGCAAGGGGCATCTAAAAGAATTGTTGGGAAGAAAAAAGTCAAGGACTCAGGATCCTGAAAGGATCCCTGAGAAGGCTCCAGCCCCTCCAGCAGATGCACAAGTAATAAACTTTATTTCTGGAGGATCAGACATTTGCGGCACATCCTTCTCAGCAGCTAAAAGGCATGCAAAGGAACCTAAATTGGATAATGGAGAAAGACCTGTTCGAACATCAAGTGTCTCCGAAGGAAAAGTCATAACCTTTGATGAGGATGATCGTGTTGATATCCAGGATCCTCATCACGATGGTTTAGTTATTACTCTTTTCATTTCTAACCATTTTGTCCGCAGGATCCTTATAGACGGAGGAAGCTCAGTGAACATTATCCAGCTTGATGTTCTAAAGAAGATGGGTATTCCTGAATCGGACATCATACCAAGATCCTCCGTGCTCGTGGGATTTAGTGGCGAAACTAAGAATACCCTGGGGGACATTAAACTCCCAATATACATTGAAGGCCTACACTCTTATAAAAATTTTTGTGTTATTGACTGTTTATCTTGTTGTAATGTTATCCTTGGCAGGCCTTGGATACACGATATGAAAGCAGTCCCATCTACCTACCATCAATGTGTGAAGCTCCCTAGTCCTTGGGGAATAGTGAAGATTGACAGTGATCAGCAGGAGGCTAAGAATTGCTACACTTCATCGATGAAACCAGCCTCGAAGTCAAGGGAGCAATAGCAATCAAGGTATCCTCCAAGGGATGTCTTGGAGGCAAGAGAGCAGGATGTGGTAGAAATCCTCATGGATCCTGATGATCCTGAATCCAAAATCTATATCGGATCAGGGATCCTTGGCGAAATGAAAGAAGACCTCGTATCCTTCCTTAAAAGGAGAAAGACTACCTTTGCATAGAAACACGAAGACATGACTGGTATATCCAAAGATGTAATCACTCACAAACTCAGGATTGACAGATCCTTCAAACCAATCCATCAAAGGAGAAGAAAGTTTGCACCGGAAAGGAATGCCATTATCCAGGAAGAGGTAGAGAAATTGCTCCGGGCAGGTATGATTAGGGAGGTCAAGTATCCAAGATGGTTGGCCAATGTGGTTGTTGTTCAAAAGAAAAACGGAAAGTGGAGGGTATGTGTCGATTTTACCGATTTAAATAAGGCATGTCCCAAGGATCCTTTCCCATTACCCCACATTGACTCCATGGTGGATGCAACTGCGGGTCATGAACTGTTAACTTTTATGGATGCTTCATCTGGATTCCAACAAATCCAAATGGAACCATCCGACCAAGAGGATACAGCCTTCATGACTCCAACTGGTATATACTGCTATATTGCTATGCCGTTCGGACTAAGAAATGCAGGTGCAACATATCAAAGGCTGGTGAATATGATGTTCAAGGATCAGATTGGACAAACTATGGAGGTTTACAAAGATGATATGGTGGTAAAATCCATAAAAGCTGAGGATCACCTAAGGGACTTGGAGGAAGCATTCGATATCCTTGACAAATATAACATGAAACTTAATCCTTCAAAATGTCACTTTGGTGTTAAAGCAGGTAAATTCTTAGGATATATGGTGACAAAGAGAGGCATTGAAGCTAGCCCGGAACAAATCAAAGCAATAGTGAACATCAAATCTCCGGCCAATGCTAAGGATGTTCAAAGGCTAACAGGCAGGATAGCAGCTTTGAACATATTTATATCCAAATCCTCAGAGAAGTGCAAAGAATTCTATGATATCCTAAGGAAGAAAAAGAAATTTGAGTGGACTGAGAAGCATGAAAATGCTTTAAGAGCCCTCAAAGATTACCTATCCTCAGCCCCGGCTTTGATGAAACCAGAAAAAGGCGATGTGCTATCCTTGTATCTTGCAGTATCCTCAAAAGCTGTAAGTGCGGTCCTTGTTAAGGATCATGAAGGTACACAACATCCTGTCTACTATGTAAGTAAAAGTTTACTTGATGCCGAATCCAGGTATTCACACCTCGAAAAACTTATTCTTGCATTAATTATGGCATCTACTAAGCTAAGACATTATTTTGAAACTCATGTTATTGTTGTTAAAACTAATTTTCCAATTAAGAATGTCCTCAGGAAACCAGAGATGTCAGGAAGGATGGCTAAGTGGGCAGTGAAGCTAAGTGCATATGATATAAGATATGAGCCTAGGACAGCCATCAAATCCCAAGCATTAGCTGACTTTGTGGCTGATTTCAGTAGTGATTTACAAGAAGAAGCTGAGTTAGAAGTCCAGCAGCTAGAAGAGACCAAGGATCCTTGGATACTCTATACTGATGGATCCTCAAATGTCAAAGGCACAGGGCTTGGAATACTACTAAAATCGCCACAGGGGGACATAATACCCCACTCTATAGCTTGTGAGTTCCAAACCACTAACAATGAGGCTGAATATGGAGCCTTAATTGCTGGTTTGCAAATTGCAAAGCATATGGGGATTAGGTATCTTGAGGTACATGTAGATTCATTGTTAATTACAAACCACTTTAATGGATCCTACGCTGTTAAAGGTGAAAAGCTAACCAAATATTTAGAGATAGTCAAAAGTTTGGCACTCTCTTTTGTTTCCTTTAGTTTGACGCAGGTACCAAGGGAAGAAAATACAGAGGCTGATGCATTGGCTAACTTAGGATCATCCTTGAAGATCCCGGAGGATATCAAGATCCCAATTATCCATATCCTGACCCCGGCTATCGAGGATCACGAGGCTATGGAGATAGGAAATGATTCTGCAATTATCCCTTGTGAGGATACTCAATCCCATTCAGGATCAGGATCATGGATCTCACCAATTATGAGATACTTACAACATGGAGAGATTCCTACTGGAGAAAACCCTAGGGCTTTCAAATCTAAGGTATCTCAATTCACAATTTTAAATAATATGTTGTATAGACGATCTCTTGCAGGACCATACTTGAGATGCATTGAGGATCCTGAAATCCAAGAAGTTTTAAAAGACTTCCATGAAGGAGATTGTGGAAACCACACTGGGGGCAGGGCATTATTCTCAAGGATCCTGAGGACAGGATACTACTGGCCAACCATGAAGAGAGATGCTATGGAGTATGCTAAAAGATGTGATCCTTGTCAGAGACACAGCAATATCCTTCATCAACCAGCAGAATTATTGCATCCTATATCCTCCTCTTGGCCATTTATGAGATGGGGTATGGATATAGTTGGTAAGCTCCCTAAGGCACCTGGTGGAAAAGTATTCATGCTAGCTATGACTGATTACTTCTCCAAGTGGATAGAGGCTGAAGCTTTTACCCAAGTCAGAGAAAAGGAAGTTATATCCTTCATTAAAAGAAATATTATAACTAGATTTGGAATTCCTTCTGAGATTATATGTGATAATGGTTCCCAATTTATTGGGGGCAGAACCACTAACTTTTGTGACAGCTGGGGGATTAAGATGATAACATCAACACCAGTCCACCCACAAGCTAATGGTCAAGCAGAATCATCCAACAAGATCATTATCAACAATTTGAAGAAGAAGCTTGGATCCAAGAAAGGGAAATGGGCAGAAGAACTACCCTATGTGCTTTGGGCTGATAGGACAACCCCTAAGAATGCTACTGGTCAAACGCCATTCTCTTTGGTATTTGGGGCAGAATCAGTGATCCCAACAGAAATGGTGGTTCCAACTGCTAGAACAAGTACCCGTGATCCTGAGGAGAATAATGAGAACTTAGCTCAAGACCTGGATACTATTGAAGAAATCAGGGATCTCGCTAGGATAAGGATGGCCAGTTATCAACAAAGAATGGCTGGTGCTTACAACAAAAATGTCAGGATCAGGAGGTTTCAAGTTGGAGATATGGTATTAAGGAAAGCATTCCAGAATACCACCAATCCTGCTGATGGAAAATTGGCTCCAAAATGGGAAGGCCCTTATTTGATTGAAGCTGAAGCAGGAAAGGGGGCATATAGATTGCTAACCATGGAAGGTGATTTGCTACCAAGAGCTTGGAATGCTGTCCACTTGAAGAAATATTTCATGTGAGCAGGATCCTCATGGCACAGATGATCCTCAAAGGATCCTCAAAGTATCGGTGATCCTTACTTAGGTAATATCCTAAACTTGAACTATTTCATTTCTTTATTTTCTCATATAAGGATAAGGATCATGTGTCCTTTATCCATCTCTCACCTGAGTTTAAGTTTTGAAAGTTCAGGTATCCTTAGCATAACATTGGTTATCCGCTGAAGCAATCCGTTCCTTGGGTTTAACCCCAGTTATTTGGGCTTGACCCCAGTTCCGCCTGTAGCGCATGATGATCCTGGTATAGTTCAAGGCAGTGGGACCAGTACTCGTTTTAGGGGCTGATAATTCCATTGTACTGGCTATGCCTAGGATCCTACGTATAATGGTAGACGTACCATACATCCGTTCCTAAGGTTTCTAACGTTTTCACGTTAGCTAAGGTTTCTAACGTTTTCACGTTAGCTAAGGTTTCTAACGTTTTCACGTTAGCTAAGGTTTTGGCATTTTTCATGTCACTAAGTTTGGATAGTCGCCAGTTAGGGCCATACTCCAGTTTACATACGATCCTTGGGCTTGTCCCCAGTTATCCTTGGGCTTATCCCCAGTTGCTAACTCTTTTCTTATATTGGCTTAGCCCCAAGTTATGCTCTATTTCAGGTTCTTAAAGATAGGCAACTAGGGATCCTTGATCCTTACTCCACTCTAAGGTTTATCTTATAGTTATCCTTATTATGGTTAGGGTCCTAACTTGGATCCTCAGGTATGATCCTTAACTATTATTAATCATATTCATTATTTATTTGAATAACCCTTAAAATTTGACAACTAAACTTGTGATTCTTAAACTATATCACTTTTTGGAACTTATCAGTTATGGGATATGTGATCCTTGATCATATCCTAAACTTTTTGGATATCTTTTTAATTTTTCAAGGATTGATAAGTATAAATGGAATGAACATTACAACAATTGGAAAGAAAGATATTAAAAAGGATAACAACACAAGATAAGCGACAAAAGGTTAAGATTTTATTTATTAACAAAGGATTAACCCTTAAAAGGTTGTCAAAATTACCTACCCCGAGCATCTACCAGCAAAACGTGGCCCGTCCGCTGGGGTAGGTAAAGGGTGTCCATGATAATAAGTTCGAAAGTAGTGCAGGAATATAAAGGCGGCAGGATCACAATGGCTTCATCCCCAAAACAGAGGATCCCTCCACCAATTGCAATCCTGCCTATTGTCCAAAGGATCATACATGATCCTTAATCCTAAAGACTATTGTTCAAGTACAAACCATTAAATTGTTCAACATCACAACCACAAAAGACCTACTACCAAATTTAAAAAATTGGGCTCCGGCTGCCTCTAGGAATGTCCATCATCGCCCAATTGTACAGCCTACACCTTTGTTGCATCCTCTTCCCCTCCAGCTGTGGTATCCTTCATCAGATCCTTTCCACTGCCACTTGCCTCAATCGCCAAGACCTCAGTAGTCTCCTCCTCATCATCCTCGAGATCAGCCAACCTTGCTTTCCAGCCCTCAACATCCCAACTGCTTTTATCAAAGTTAGGATTTTGAGCTTCCTGGGCCATCTTCAATTTTGTCTGATACATTGTGATGGCAGCAGAGACCTTAGCATTTTCTATGAGATCATGCTTCTCATAGTCAAGGTCAATCAGAAGTTTAGCTGTCTTAGTCTTGGCATCTTGGAGTTCCTTCTGAAGATCAGCAATGGCAAGGTCCTTAAGCACGGTAACCTGTTGGAGGTCAGCAATCTTCTTGTCCTGCTCCTCAACATTCCCCACGTAATCTTCAATCTCAGCAAATTTCTGCAAAGAAAAAGGACAGAACAGTTCAAGATCAGGTGATCCTCATATGAGTAGGATACCTAGGCAGAATTAGTGATCCTTACATCATTGAAGTATTCAAGGAACTGGTGGCGGATCAGTGGTAGGCCTTGAAGGTCCTCAGTGTCAGAAGTTTTCCTCTTCTTACCACCCTTTCCTTTAGTGGGTGCTTTGGGAATGGAAATGCTAGGACTGGTAGTGGACCTCTTCTTCCTGGATCGAACAACATCAAGGTCAGCCGTGTTGAACTGGGATACAGGCTTGGCAAATTTTCCGGCACCTACACAATCAAAACAAGATAAGTGTCCTACTCTTATTTCAATTTGATTATTTATTTTAATATTCAAACTATAAATCAAGCAGGATACTTACTTGACATGGTAATGGAACCTGAGGATACTTCTTGTGAATCTTGGGTGTCTATCTTGAATGTCCTTGTTTCAGGATCAAGCTTCCAAAAAGCAGCAAGCCTATCCTTGGTTGCAGGTGATGTGATGATGTGTGAGACAGAAATAGCTGCATAACACAAGACAAAAAGGGGTCAGTAATCCTTATACAAAAACAAGACTACCTGGTGATCCTTCTCAGGATCCTCTGGCCTACCATGGGTGGACCATGTCCTTGGTAGATCCTTTCCGTTTGGAATGGTATCCCTCCTGACAAAGAAGAAGCGACGTTTCCAATTTGTGTCATTCTTGGTAACTTTAAGAAGGGGGTGTTCTCCGCCGGGTTTTCGTTTGAACAAATAACGATGGGAACCAAAGGTAGTAAGATCATACAATTGTGTCAGCTCTGACATGCCTAAATCAATGCCTTCCTGTTCGATGATCCTCTCCAGGGTATACAAAACCCTCCAAATCATCGGCATGGCTTGGACGTAAGAGATGCCGGTAAGGGAAAAGAAGGATTGTGTAAATTCTGGGAAAGGATAGGTGTATCCTATGGCGAATGGAGTAACTGGAAAGGCAACCCATGTTTCTGAAACATAGTCGCTCAGAATAGTAGGATC
>JARYGA010004737.1:0-52137 GCA_030545235.1 Helianthus tuberosus | reverse complement strand
GTGTCTTTACTTTACGGCTTGTCATCTGACACGTTCTCTTCACTTTTAGCTGGTTCGAATGCAACATCTTCACACGTAACAGAGCTAAACACGTAATGAGAACAACTGCTTGGAATATAGTCAAATTAATCAAACGACATATAAGAGACCAACTCTCAATCAAACACCGACCGACAACAGTTTGAAAGTTTAATAATTGATCAATTTTAATCCTTTAACTTTCAAAACTTGTTAACTTCGACCGTTTATGAAGATGCAATTGTTTTCCGGCTTACAATCAGGATTTTCGGTAGGATAGACTCGAGTTCCAACATCGGTCAATCTAAAATAAACTAGAAGCAAAATCTTTTTGGCTTTTATAAAGTTTATATTAAAACACAACTAAAATCTTTTTGGTATTTTTCATTTTTCAAATGTAAAGACGGAAAGCAATAAATATATACAAAGATGCAGAAACTGAAAGCAGTAAATAAATATTTACAGACATTCTTTTTGCGAGTTTCAAGGGTAAGAAAATCATATCAGTGTACGGTCACGCCAAAACGCTCTTGTTGTTCAATTAATTAGCATTTAAATAAGCATCCTATAACGATTATCGATATTGTTGTCCACATAAGCTCAACTTATCAGATGTAATCATGGCGAGGGGATACGATTAGTGTATGATTTATACTTACCGACCGGTGTTCATCCATACATGACACATTCCCGTATCAAGGTATGCAAGAGAGTTCATCTTACCGGTGAGTATACCTCTTATCATCTGTTTGACCGTATAAAAAGATGTGAGATACTCACTTATTTTTTAATGAAAACAAGCCCTATGTGATAGAATCACTTATTGATGAGGAACTTGATTTTCAGATGCATGAGGGCACAAGAGCAATTCCGTGAGCAGGTCAGTACAACGTACAGACAAAGAGACGAACTTGACTCCCGCAAGAAAGCTGTGATATATTATCACTTAATGAGGTCGAATGCAATATGTACACGTATGTATAGTATCATGGAAGATCTAGACTTCGTCTTCGTTATTTTTCGGTAAAAGAAACAACCATGATACCCAGATGATAAACAGTATAAAGACCACGTATCTCAGAACCTCGGCAATCTATCAAACAAAATTTCGGTACCAAGACCATATGCCAATGAGCGGTTCCCACACAGTCTTCAGTCGATTTAAGTTTATATCACCCTGCACACTTTAAAATGATTGTGAGCCTACCGATACATCTTATATAGAGCTGCTTATCATTTTTCATTTTAAGTTCAGTTCGAAGAGGTTTCGACAGACCACTGATTTACTATCATTTTCTCTTTTTCTCTCCAGGAAACTCATTTTTGGTTTTCTATTGTTTTTGTGTTTTTTGACATTTTTCGATGTTTTTGAATTTTCAAACTTTTTCAAATTTGATCTTTTTCAAATTTGGATTTACCCCCCCCCCCCCTAAAATCAACAAACTATGATAAATTTTAAAAACACAAAGGTATTTACAAAAAGGATTTCCCGATGTTCGTTAACTCATGTTTTACCTCATTGCCGTTTACCAAAATTAATTTTAAGCAGAAATGATTTATCGAATTTTGGAAAAATGAGTTGGCACATTGGTAGTCGGTGTGGACCAAAACAACATTGACGAGTTTCATACTAAAACGATCACGTGTGAGGTGATATTTGAGATCAACGTGTCTGGCCAAAGAGTGTTGTACGAGATGACAATAATTCAAAAAACAGCTTAAATATCGACAAGTATAGGAGAGATTAGAAATTTAAAACCGTATCCTACAACTGCTTCGTGCATTGTCAGGAATCTGAGCGCTCTCCTAAACTCGATACCCACCCGGTGTGGACTTCAAAGTCGATTTTTGTTGCTACTTCAATTAACCGAGAAATCTCTTCACAGCAACAAGATCATAAACCTCTGGGTCCGGCTGGTCTTCCACATTGCACCAGCGAAGGTCTTTGTCTTTCACCTTCAGAAGTAGTGTGCGGTTGTTCAATCTACGCCAAGGCATCCACACACCCGGTTGGTTTGTTCAACAAACACATTTTCTTCAATCACACCGCGAAGAAATGTACACTGCACGTTCATCTTGTGAATTTTGAACTTCAGACGTGCTACAGGTGCGTACATTTTGATTGAATCTATCCGGGGGACCCGATCAAAGCCTTTAACAATCAAACTTTGGTATGATTTTCATTTTGTCGAAGCTTTCAATCTCTTTCATCAGACATTCTTTCACCATCATATTCTTCTTTTATTTTTCTCTATCCATTAAAGGCAACAACCCCTAGATGTAACAATGCGTCGGAGCCTTAAGTCACCGATCTTGTGCATGGACGCCCCACTATCAACAATCCTAAAACTATCAATAGTTCCTCCTTGAACATCCTGCATACTCATTCAGAGATTAGTTGGAGAGGGGGACCCAAGCCTTCATAGACTTGGTTCGTCCGTCATCATCGAGGATTGTGACTTCGATTTCCTGATGATTCGGAATAGATTAAGCTCCCCCTGAAACATTTACCGTTTTTGGTTTCCAAATTTGTTTATGTTTTTCATGTTTAACATCCGATTTAATAGATTTTGTTTGGACAACCTCCGGTTTTAATGCCTTTTCAACTTCTTTTCGTTGTTTCTTTTTCTGTTTCACTTCTCGTTGTTTAACAAGACGAGGGTCCTGTTTTGGTGAAACAGATCTTTTATAGTAACTGTTACCATGGGGGGCATTAACTTTTGCCTTTCCTTTTGTGAGATATGGACAGTTTCTGACAATGTGTCCATTCTCACCGCATTCAAAGCATGATCTCCGCTCAACAAACCTCGGAGTATTCATAACTGTAAGAGCTTGATGATGAACTTCGTGATCTTGAGGTACTTGGTCCTACATCACAACCGTTTACGTGTTGTGTGTAATTGTTTTAACTGTTTCTTTTCAAAATTTTAACTTGTTTAACAAAATCCATGTTGGATTTTTTTCGAAAGTTTCAATTTTATCGGTCCCTAGAGATTTCATGAAGTTCACCTTCTGAACCTTTTTCTTGTAACAAGCCCCCTTTATTTCCACCCTCGGTTGTGAAACCTTAGGCTTTTGAGCTCGTTGTTCCTTTTGTTTACCTTTAAAAGCGATAGGTTGTTGCTTTGTCGGTAATCTTTGATTTCTAAATTGTCTTCTAACTTCAGCTTTTGGAATAGGATCACACTGAGTTACAGAAACTCTCCGGGTCGCTTTTCCCAAAAACTATCTTCAAACACTTTATCAATCAAAGATTGATTGACGTTTTTGATTGGAAAATCTTTATCTGAATATATTTTACTATCACCGACTAAAGTGTACAACACGTTATCACTTTTAACAGTAGACATTGTTTCCTTGATGGGATCTATCTCTTGTTTAACAGTTGAGTGCACAGCAGGAGTAGGAGGATCACACAGAATATGATTCTCAATAGGCACTTCTACTCCTTTCCTATCATCAAGAGATTTATCCTCATCATTCACATCTGTCACACCCCCAAAATCCACATGCGGAGTATCACCGCTTGGAGGCGTGACATGACCAGGATCAAGCCACCAATTATATTGAACATTGTAAGTAATAAATATAGTTCAACCACACAATATGAGAGGTGTTCAAATCAAAAGCATAGTTAAAGTGTTCAGCGGAAGCATAAACGTAAAACCCAAACATAAGTATTAAGTATGAAATAATGTAAATGTTTTAACATGGTACACACTGTCCATGTCCCACAACGATCGCGCCTCCCTGTGCAAGCTCCAAGAATACCTAAAGACCTGCAAGGCATGTAACAACGAGTCAACAACAAAGTTGAGCGAGTTCACAATTGGTTGTTTAGTTATTGCCTTCGTTTCAATAATCGTAAGTTTGTTTCGTAAATCACGTGTTAACCAGTATCCTCGTTTCCCAAACCATTTCAATAATTAGTGGGGGCTTCCCATGTAAATTACCAGACCGTACCATATCAACTACTACGAAAATAAGTTGTGCCCTAAGTCAATGTCTATCATCATTGACCCTTTGCCTTAGTCCATTAGTACATGCCCGTTCGAACGACACGGTGTGAGGTTTGTTAAACCTAATAGCGCTATTAACTAATGACCCGCTCGCCATTGGCCTCGGCGATTAAGTCGATATAAAATGAGGGACTTATGATAGAGTTTTGGTCCAGTATGTTTAATCTTGTTGTCCTACCCAAGGAGGACGAACATACGTATCCTACCCAAGGAGAATATGCGAGGTTTAATCTTGGCATCCTACCCATGGAGGATGGCCGTACATATCCTACCCAAGGAGAATATGTAGTTTTCCGTTTTAGTTCATTTACCCATTCCCAACCCTTGGGAATCCCATGCCTTGGAGAAAGTGTGAACTCACCTCGGTTTGCTCGGTAGGCTTAATTACTTGATCCCAATTAATCAGTCAAAGCCTATGGTATGCACGTGTTCATAATCAGTTTACATCCACGTAGTTCATGTATATATATAACATGGTCATACAGTGTAGTTCAAGTAACAAGCACTACATAACATTTAACAGTTATACAAGCTTATGCAACTCATGCTTATCATTAACAACAACTAACTAACCCAGTTAACCCTTAACAGACCTAATCCGAGTTACTATGCTTGTTTAACCCTTGATGAAACCCCCCATGTTTCGTCATGACTACCACCTGACGAAACCCTAAGATTTCGTCGTTATCACCCTCGGCGAAACCCCTAATGTTTCGTCGTGACCTCTGTTGACGAAACTCCCAACTTTTCGTCGCCCTGAGTTTCGTCGATGAACAGGTTTCGTCACAACATAACAGTTACGAAATCACAGGAACCCTAATCATCATTAACAATCGTTTCACACTAACATCGAGCAACCAGTTATCATACGATGCAGTAATCATAGATCATCACATATGTAACCTATACCCTATGCATAACAGTTTGCTAAACAGACATACCATCTACACAATCATTACATACATACACGATTGATAATCATTTAGATCCGTTGGTTCTCTATTACAAAGATTCATCACATGGTTATGATCTAAATAGTATGATCAGATTCTACACTAACATTCATTAACGTGTACATCAAATGTAAAATTCATGAACCCTAATCAACTCAACATATGGTCGAAATCTCTATAATCAAAGCCTATGCCCACAGAACTTTTCATCAATCAAACATATATATAAACATGTATCAATCAGTTTAAAGAATCATGCAATCGATTAAACGAAAGTGTAGCTAACCGAGATAGAAAGAATAATGGATTGATCGCTAGAGAGGGCTTGGAGAACATAAAGCTGCCGTCACACAGAAGAGGGAGCTCTAGGGTTTAAAAACTGATAACTGCTGAGCTTTTACGTAACCTTACTTGTCTCGAATTTCAACTTTAACAAATCTAGGTTTTGTGACATACCTTATGATCCCCACGACTTGGTGATCGTTTATACGTGTTCATGCATTTTATTTGAGCTGGATTTGACCTTCAATTTGTTGATTTTTGTTAAAGTTAGGGTTTGGGCTCCAAAGAGCTCCTCCTGGTCGATCTCCACACACACACTCTATGTGTGTGTGTTGTGTTATATTTTATTTTTTTATAATACATCTTTCAAGTTATCCAATTTTGGGTCCATCATGTTTGGTTAGTTATTAAGTAGGCCACAACCTAATTATTTTTAACAATGTTCCCACTTATTAACTAGGTTAGATATTCCTAGTTATCTTAGTGGGTTTAGGGAATTTATGACTCGGTTTATTTTAAGCCCCATTAACTCGGGCCTTTTATCCACTTTATTTTCCTCACTAGGATTTGTTCGACTTTTGTTTAATGTTAAGTTTATTTAATTTAAATCCTAATATTTACCGGGTTACTTTTACCACTAACGGTACTTTACCCGTCTTTTAGTATTAACGTGGTTTGATTACCAAACCCGTTTTTGGGGTGTTACAAGTCTACCCCCTTAAAGAGGTTTTGTCCTTGAAACCTTTCTTACATAATTCATACAGATTTCATGTTAAATCCTAAAATGATAAGTGCTTCTATTAAGTTATAATTACTATTTTGAACTTAAATGGTCTTTATGACTAGACTTACTAGTCACCGGTTGCTTTATACCCCGTTACTCGGTACACTATATTTCCTTCCCGGCCTTATACGATTTTATGACTTCCTTTCCCGTAACTCATGTTACTACGTGATTATCTTCTATATCACTTCTTGCGACCGTGTTCGCATTGCATTCACGTCATGTCTAAGTTTACATAAACTTTTCATTATCGAAATCTTCTTTCGAACATATCGTCTTACACCTAGCGGTGGTAAGACCTATATCGTCTAATATCAACCATTTTCTAATTTCTCTCATAATACTCATGTTCGTTAAAACCTTGTTTCTTACTAAAACTGAATTTTAGTTTAACGTTTTCTCTTTAACCTATGTCAATTTCCTATATCGAGGAATTGACGACCAAGAATTTATTCATTCCCGTTATTATTTTATGCGGGAGTCGTAACTAGTTCCCGTGCTTTACCCAGGTGACCCGTAGGTTCTCTCACTTAGCCTCGTAGGCTGTTTCTATAGGCCTTCACCCTTTTAAGGCGAGGCCTATATAGCTCTTTTCTTTTCATTCATGACCCGAGGGTCATTTTGGTCCCGTAGACCTTTAAAATGTTTATAACCCATAGGTTATAATGATCTCGTTGATCAATTTTTTTACTAGCGTCATTCTTGAAATGTATATATATTTATATAGCATGAGGCACCCCTCGTTATGTTTGGGATCGTTTATTTTTTGCCTTTAAAATTCATTTGACCTTGACCGTAGTCTAAGGCCACATCCATTTTCTTTCGGATTATCTTTCCGGCTCTATGACTTCTCACGTCCTTTACACGTCGGTTTGTCTCACTCTTATCGTCATTCAGTTTACGCCTCTATTTCCTTTCAAACCGTTACCCGGGTTCTTTATCTTAGTGTTTTTTAACATTCCAGTTTCACTGGTTTGCGTTTTCCTTTCCATACTCTTTTACGACCTATCACATCGGTTCATTAATATTTCGCTCTTTCATTATTCAGCTTGCGCTTACTTTCATCTTCAAACGTTATTACTTATTAATCTCGTTCGACTTGTTTGTGTGAAACTTCATCACTTATGAATGTCAAACTTCATTCTTTGTTCGACCCGTTCACTTTAAAATAGTTGAACGTAATTATCAAAAATTTCTGTTTGCAAAATCTTATCGTCTTTTAGTCATGACCCATAATCCGAGTTTTTTGACTTTCTAATCCGCGTTCCCGTCTTTTGGTTTACGCATATACTCGAAATCATACCCATCTATCGGGTATCTTTACTGAAGTCATTTTCAAAGTAATCATTTTGATATGATTTTTAGACTTTGTTTTAACTTATTTGATCGTCTTAGCGAAATCAATCGCTTTTATTCAATCAAGTAATTTATTCTTTATTTAATTCATTTGACTTGTCTGGGTGAATTTCATCACTTGTGACAGTCAAACTTTTATCTCTATGCCTTAGCATTCTCATGAGTTGGTTTTTATTTTTATTTATTTTAAACTTTGTCCCTTCTCTCGGGCTCGTCATTCTAACGCAATACGCTTCCGTCATCCGACTTGCGTTTACGTTTACCATCAAACATCTTACTTGTTTGATTTATTTGGGTACCTTTTTAATTCGTCCCATTCACCCCGTCCTTACTACATCGAACGTAAATGTGTCCATCATAAGAAGTTCATGGTACCACGTGTTCACTACTTACTTGGCCAGAGTAAGCGATCAACACCTGATATACACGACCTTTTATAATTTTCACATTACATCCCATGTAAGTAACGCCTCTATTTAGTTTTCTCGGAAATAAGATCCTGGATAGGTATTCTATTAAGGTTTTCCAAGTTTTTAATCTACATATGCAACTGTCAGTCTCTACGTATTTGTTGCATATTACTATTTGTGAAATGAATTTAAAACGCGCACCTGGTAATGCTTGCCCTAACGGGCTTTCCTTGCCATTAATTTATTCGCGATCGTTACACGATTTAGGTCATTGGTGAGTATGTTCTACTTGTCATACTTTGAACCGTTCCTCCGTCAAATCCACAATTTGTTAGACTCCCGCTATCTTCAGATGCGAGTGTCCTTCAACTAAAACATTTACAAGAGTTAGTAATATCAACTTCAATGATTGCCCGTATTATAATATAAGGCTTTTCTACTATACGCGTCAACGTGCGTAATTTCGTCAACTATGTTTATCATTTAATTGAGATAACGTTTATTACACGATAACCCTATGTGTTGTTCACCACACTTTAATCATGTTAACCATTAATATACATGTACTTACCGGATTTGCGATCAAGCCTCGAACCGAACACTTTATTCTTTTAACCTTGAGCTCTGATACCAACTTGTAACACCCTTATTAATATTTAATGCATTTATGAAGATAAACGCATAAGTATGATTTTAAATACAATGAAAATACGGGTTCATTGAAACTTTTACAAAATTAATAGTATACAACATAACATGTGTGTGTTCGTTATTTAACATAACAACGATATATAGTGCGGAAGCTTGAAACTTGATCGTGTTCGGTTCTTCGTTGAACTTGATCGTCCTCCGGTACTGAAGATTATACCTACAATTCATAAAAAACATGAATTTAATCAGTCATACGTAGTTCGAAACGTGTCTAAACGAGTCCGGGAAGCGAAACCGTTTAAAATACAAATTTTTCTCCAAAACAGGGTTCCGTCACGCCACGCGCCGGCGCCACGTTGCTCCCTCGCGTGGCGCGGGGGAGACCAGTTTCCAGCAGGTTTGGAGCTGGGTCCTGCATTTTTCAGCAATACCGGTGTTTACGGAAACAGCCATAACTTCTTCGTTATTGATCCGTTTTACGCGATTCTTTTTCCTACGCGTCCGTAATTTAATTCTCCATCTTATGGAGTTAAAATCCTACATCCAACATAAGAAATTTTGAGAATTTTAAGCCTTCGACTCATTACCTTTTTACTGAATTTTAACCCGTTATGCATTTTATCAAGCAAACATATTTGTTTGATCCTTATTTCACATGCACCTCTTCAAATTAATGTTATCTACCATGAAAGGTTCTAGTCACAGGTTTTTTACACAATTTAAACCCGTTTCCGCTCGTATGCTTATTTTGACCCATTAAGGGTATTTAAGCCCTTTAAAGCTTGAAATCGCTTTCATTCATTTCTAGCATCTTATTCCTACATTTCTTATCAAGTAATCTTCCACCACAACTATATGTGTGTTGGATTTAATGTGGATATCTATGTGTTCCGAGTTTTACCCCTCGGATTATCATTTTACGGCAAAGACTCATATGAAGTCAATTGACCCAAGAATTTACATCTTTCACTATCTATACTTATTCTAAGCATTTATTTAATCCTAAAACTCGTTTCCGAACCACCTTTAAGGGTCGTTCGTTCGAATTAGCTTACAAGGGCAATTTGGTCAATTTTCATCCCTCTTTTACTACAAAGGACCTTTAAATACTTGTTTGACCCAAAATCCGACCTTTTAACTATAATCTTGTTTATGAACCCATGTGCTTCTAAAACACTATAATCATAACTCAATTTATTCGGTTTACCTAAAAGATAACCGAATATCTATATTTTAACCTTGTCTAGCTCCTATAGAACTCCAAATTCTACAAGATGAGTTGTGTTATTATACATACCTGGCTCGGATCAATATATTGACCCGTTTCAATACCTTGCCTTAGTGGCTGCTGAGTGATAGCGCTGTAAACATCCATGTGCTATTTATTCCCTAAAATCATACAACTCGACAACCCATTAGTCGATATTGTCAAAGGGTGATAATTTCACCTTTTGACCCGTTTGGTCTAAATGACCAATTATATTAGCGAGATGACATTTATTACCACCTCGTATATATGACTCGCTCCGATTTACACCGTGCGGTCATTTGACTTATAATTCCATTTCTTAACACTTTTTGGCCTATTATGGCTTACGTCATAATTGTCTTTCAATACTAACGGTTATGGTCAACGTGTGACCAAATTACCATTTTGCCCTTATTGGTTATTATGATTTACCTTGTATGGTAACCATTAAAAGTACACGTTTCATTCGTCATAATATGATCGAATTACCGATTTAACTCATTTTTTAGCCATCACTATGGTTTCTCATCATATTTGATTATTTTGTTCCGTACGACTACACGCCGGAACACCATATCTCAATTAGGTATTTGTCTTTTACGTAATTAATACGACAAAAGGATATTCTAAAAGATATGACTAGTGTAAGATATACTTACCTTGCATCCATGCCACGCTTTTCTTTCCGTACTCGCTCTGTTTGACCCGCTTCATCCACAAGCTTCCACCTAGCTTGTTAGGCGTCAAACTATCATCATATTTCATAAGATGGTTAATTTAGTCATTGTTAATCATAACTATTCCATCTTACGTATTTTTCTATCAAAGTTATCATTTGATCTTATTAATGGTCGGTTTGACTACTAAAAGTCAAATGCCCATTAGCATATAAAATGCACATTCAAGTTCGAAAACTAGTTTAAGCATTCCAATAATTACCCGGTAGGTGTTATTTTTAGGCCCCCGTTTTAACTAAAGTTCTAACTAAGTCCATTGTGTTTTCAACACTTCAACTAGCTCAAGCGATTATCAAAACTAGTTTGTTCATTCGTTTCGCAAGAACTAAGGGTCTCTCATAATACGAGCGAAAACCCGTTTCATCCTTATCACTAGCATTCATCCAAACATTTAATAAAATCAAGTTCTATCTATCAATTAGTAGATAACATGATCTCATACACTTAGTTACATGAACATGGCTACCAAATTTCATCATAACATTCAAAACCCATTTCAATCATGTATGAACAAGTACTCAAATCGCGTAATTTGTTTGAGTGCCTTGTTTCCATTATCAAATATGATGATTTTAAACATAAACTTATCATCATCTTCACTATTATATCAAAACCCACTTCCTAGTTTACTTGTTAATCACATACAAGTAATATTACTTCAAGTTCTTCATAATTTCATCATATCTAACAAAATTAAACATGCATATACATTCAATTTCGACTTTGGATCATAACCCAACCATCTATTTGCAAGTAACCTACTTGTCTCGAATTTAAACTTTAACAAATCTAGGTTTTGTGACATACCTTATGATCCCCACGACTTAGTGATCGTTTATACGTGTTCATGCATTTTATTTGAGCTGGATTTGACCTTCAATTTGTTGATTTTTGTTGAAGTTAGGGTTTGGGCTCCAAAGAGCTCCTCCTGGTCGATCTCCACACACACACTCTATGTGTGTGTTGTGTTATATTTTATTTTTTTTATAATACATCTTTCAGGTTATCCAATTTTGGGTCCCTCATGTTTGGTTAGTTATTAAGTAGGCCACAACCTAATTATTTTTAACAATGTTCCCACTTATTAACTAGGTTAGATCTTCCTAGTTATCTTAGTGGGTTCAGGGAATTTATGACTCGGTTTATTTTAAGTCCCATTAACTCGGGCCTTTTATCCACTTTATTTTCCTCACTAGGATTTGTTCGACTTTTGTTTAATGTTAAGTTTTTTTAATTTAAATCCTAATATTTACCGGGTTACTTTTACCACTAACGGTACCTTACCCGTCTTTTAGTATTAACGTGGTTTGATTACCAAACCCGTTTTTGGGGTGTTACACCAGACAATTCCTCAGGAAACACTTGAGGAAAATCGCGTACAATTGGAATATCTTCTATCTGCTTCTCTTTCGTTGATGTGTCAGTAACAAGGGCTAAAATGGCAGTGTGGCCCTTTCGCAAACACTTCTGGGCCTTAAGGAAGGAGATGATGCCCACCACAGCACCACTCTTGTCGCCTTGAATCACGAGAGGTTCTTTACCAGAACGAGGAATACGAACAATCTTCTCTTTACACAGGATCTCTACTCGATGTTGTGATAACCAATCCATACCGATAACGATGTCAAAACTACCCAAAACGATAGGAATGAGGTCGATAGAGAAGGTCTGACCAGCTAAGACGAGATTACAACCCTTAACTATGTGTGTGGCTTCTAGACTTTTACCGTTTGCTAACTCTACGGCATGCTTGGTGTTCAAAAGTGTTGGGGTGCGCTTAAGCATTTGACTAACTTTTAGAGACACATAACTGGTATCGGCACCCGAATCAAATAAAACAGTAACAAAGAAGTCGTCGAGAAGAAACTTACCCATCACCACGTTAGGATCATTCCTTGCGTCACCCTGACCAATCACGAACGCTCGACCCCTGGCACCATTGCCGTCGTTATTACCCCCGTTGTTATTCCCGTTCCCTTGATTATTGTTGTTATTCTGATTCTGGTTTAGCTGGGGGCAGTTTCTCTTGAAATGGCCTTCAGCGCCACACTGAAAGCATCCCCTGTTACCCTGCTGCTGCTGCTGGTTCTGTTGGGCTGGTAGTTGCTGCTGGCAATTCTGAATTGCAGGTCGTGAGCTCCTGCAATCCTTAGCTTCATGACCCATCTTCAGACACCTCTGACAACGACCCTTGTTGCACTGACCACTATGGTGTCTGTTGCATTTGTTACACTTTGGGTGGTTTCCTCAATATCCACCCTGCCCTTGACTACCAGAAGATTGCTGACCAAGACTCTGGTAGTCATCAATCTTTCGCTGCTGTGCCTGGGACTGAACTGTAGTCGAACCCTTGCTGGAGGCTCCATCCCATTTTTGCTTGTTGTCACTGGGAATAGCAGAAGTAGTAGTAGTAGGACTGATACGCTTAGGCAGCTTGTTCTGTTCCACTGCCTGGTATGTGAGACGATGAGCAAGATGAATAACATCCTGGATGGTTGCAAGGTTAGCCGAAGTCACATGGCTTTGAATCTCTGGTACTAAGCCTCTGAGGTACAGCTCGATACGCTTGATGGGAGGATCCACCATAGTAGGACACAAGATTGCCAGCTCGTTTGATCTTTTCATGTACGCTTCAATTTCCGACCCTGTCATCGTCAAGTTGAAGAACTCGACTTCCAACTTGTGAATATCATCACGATTACAGTATTCTCGCTTGATCAGCTCCTTGAAGTCGTTCCATGGGGTGGCATTAGCAGCAACTATCCCCAGCATTTGAACCTGAGCGTTCCACCACGTGAGCGCTATGCCCTCGAGAGTACCAGTAGCATACTTCACCCTACGAGCCTCAGGGCATTCACACATCTCGAAAACAGACTCGAGCTTCTCGAACCAGTGGAGGAGGCCTACAGCTCCTTCAGTGCCGTTGAAAGTAGTAGGTCGGAAATCCATAAAGGTTTTGAAAGTACACACAGGAGGCTGAGCGTGTTGACCTCCTGCCTGGGCAGCTGCGAGTGCTGCAGTAACTTGTTCATTGATTAGAGCCGTCAACTGGGCTTGAGTTAGGTTAACGCGTCTACTCATGATCTTCATATCAAAGGAAACATGGGTGAGAGAGATTCGCGAAAGTGCGATGACAGAAGAGAGTAAGCACACATGTGTTTTCAAACAACAGTTGTTACGTTCATCTAAGCATACCATGAGCAAAGTACTATGTAACTAGCAAGTAGACAATATAATCACAAATCATATCACCTATAGTGTTGAGCCTTGCACGTGGAGCGAAGCGTCGTTGTGGATCGTTGAGCACTGTACAGGTTATAGTCTGGTTTTAACAAAAACTTTTTCCCTTTTTAAAACCAAGTTCACTATAACCAATGGCTCTGATACCAATCTGTCACACCCCCAAAATCCACATGCGGAGTATCACCGCTTGGAGGCGTGACATGACCAGGATCAAGCCACCAATCATATTGAACATTGTAAGTAACTAGTGGGGAGCCCGCGCGATGCGGCGGGGACACAATATTTAATAACTATTTAACAGGTCAATTTAGACAAATAGGAACAGTTAATGTAAAAATATAACACTATATCTTAGGATGCATGTATAACGACAAGAAGAGACTTTAAATAATAATATATTAAATCGAATCACAATTATATCAACACGTTTTAAATTTCAAATGGTTAAACCTCATAGGTATCTAAGATGAAAACTGGGTCATTCGCATCCCAAGTTTTTAAATACTGAAATTAAAAAAAAACAAATAAGAATTACTAAATGATAGTGAATAAAATTTAAACAAAGACCAATTACAAAGATAACGGTAAAGTACGGCTGACTGTCGGAGGCGCTACAGGCTGCATCGGTCGCATCAGCCACTGCAATCCCGATATCGGCTTTCTTGAGGGCGGGAGCATCATTTACTCCGTCTCCAGTCATTCCACCTATGTGTTTCCTAGCTTGTAAACGTTTTACAATTTCGTATTTGTGTTCTGAAACAAAATTACAAGGATGCGTATAACATTAGCTTTGTTATGTCGTTTCAGATCTGATTAATGAAATGGGGAAAACCAAAAACGTACCGGGGAAAACACCCGCGAAACCGTCGGCTTTTTCTATGAGTTCCTCGATGGGTAAAGCAGCAATTGACTCGTCTTTATTTTGACCGAGCAGAGCTGAAGAAGGGTACATGTTGGTTCCCATTCCAAGACGTCTTCCGGTTTCTTTCCCGATTGCCAGTTGATCCCCTGTTTAGTGCAGATTGAAATGGGTCAGGTTGAACTCGAAGCACTTTTTTTAATCATTTATAGAATATAGACAACTCGTATCAACCACGATTACAAAACTATATTATTTTATTAATAATCCAGACCGTTAATAAAAACGTTAGGAGGTTGTACACATTAAAAGTACATTTGGAAGTGGTCTAACTGCCATGAACGCATCGACCATCTGCAACAAAAGAAAATATAACTTGTAATCTCATGAAAATCCCAAAGAAAAATGGTATGCAAAGATTTTGTTAAAAAAACAAGATTATTCAGTTTAAAAATTAAAAACCATCTTTTTGTCAAAAGAAATCTTGAACTTATTTTAAAAGTTTTGGGTGTTTTGTGTGATGTGTTAGCATGTTGCTACAAACTGTCCACAGTATAATGTTAACCGGAACTCATTCATATACCTCAAGATTTGCTCCGTACTTCCTATGATTCTCCACAGAATCTTGCCCGCCCGAGAAAGCATATTTGTTTACCTATAAAAATACATTTATATAAAACATAAATAAAATAATATAACATACATCGCTTATACGCCAATTTATGCAACTGTTCTAATGTAAAGTAAGATAAAGGGCAAGGAATTTCAAACACCTTGTTCTTAATCTCCTTTGATTAGTAAGTCACATATATTGCAGAATTTGGATCACCAGTATTCATCTTGTTGGGCACTCCCTGACATTTTGCAAAAATAATCATATCAATATATCATTAACAATTTTCATCTTCGGGCACCTAAAAATGCATGCAAATTGCAAACATAAAAGCTACGATATGAACTAATTG
The DNA here is from genome assembly GCA_030545235.1 of Helianthus tuberosus. Taxonomy (NCBI): domain Eukaryota; kingdom Viridiplantae; phylum Streptophyta; class Magnoliopsida; order Asterales; family Asteraceae; genus Helianthus; species Helianthus tuberosus. The sequence goes on along the minus strand of JARYGA010004737.1, from coordinate 36,611 downwards.
TACCTAAAGGGCTAGAAAGAACGATGACTCGATTAAAGCAGCCTTTTTATAACCTAACCGGGGAGCAACATCACGTGTCATCCTAAAATAAGGATCATGAGGCAATCACCAGACTCAAATTAGACGATTAAATTGATCGTAAAAATTAAAAAAAAAAAAAAGGTTTTCCATCTTTTAAAACATTTTCTACTAATTTAATACTCAACCTGATCAATTGCACATGGAATCAAGCAGCGAAGTTTATCGTTGCCAGAAAACAAGTGCGGAAATGAACTGGGGAATGACGGAACAGCCTGCAGAAAAAAGCATGTTAACAAACGTTTCTTAAAAAAAAAAGAAGAATACCTTAACCAACGGTCAAAAAAAGAATGATTAAAGTGAGGGGTGTGAATTAAACTAAGTGGTAGCGTACCTGAACTGGTGGAAAAATAATCTTCCCGATATGATCTTCACCGGTGAAACCAAATATACCAACAACCTGCACAATTCCAGCAAAGAACCTTCTTAAAATTAAAAGGCTCCAAAAGATGGTATTTTAAATATAGTAAAATGGAAGGATTATAACAGTGTGACTATGAATATAATAATCAACTTATTGTATGTGACACATTTTTCAACTCTCACCATGTTCGAATAGAATGCACTGCACAAAAAATCCTCACATCATACGCATAACATAACTCAACAAGTTGATCTAGATGTGGCGGTTTTGACACGTATAATTATGTTTCACTTACCCGCCAACATAATCGAAATCTGAGAAGATGAAGGTCCTTGAGACGTCAAATCCACAAGCAATAATATCTTTGGCATTCTCACGAGAAAGTCTTTTGCTCTCTTCTACTGTAAGGTTTTTCCACATGCATTTTTCGTCATATGGGTGCCCTTTGAGCTGGGCTGTAACACCACGGGTCAATAAATAGCTAAAAGGGTAACAGGCCAAACGGATCGGGTCGGGTCATGGGTCAAGACGGGTTCGGGTCAAAACGGGTTCGGGCCGAAACGGGTCAACTAAAAGTAAGGGTTGTTTTGGTTCGGGTCAAAACGGGTTCGGGTCGGATCGGGTTCGGGTCAGGACCGGGTTGAAACGGGTCGGGTCAGAACAGGTTTCGGGTCGGGTCGGTCGGTTTGGTAGTCGCTACATCGATGCACCCAATCTTCCTCTTAATCCCTCTCCCCGACAAAACCAACGATGATAGTTTTTTTTAAACCGACCCGTATGGACTCAAAACTGACCTCAGGGGAAGATGACGAGGCGTGTGTGCTTGCAATCACCCTACGTCACCAACAAGATATCAAATTAGCTGCAGTTAAGAGGATGTAGAAAATGTAATAATAAAAGCTTTACCTGATGACAGTAAAGATACCCTGCCCCAAGTCCAAGACTCAAGTCACAAAAACACGTGGTCTGCATTGGACGGGCTCTAAGTTGCGGTAATTTCGGTCCGCTTCCAATGCCTATTAACTTTTTCTGTTTCTGCTGCAGTTCACGGGATAAAATACATTCCCACTTTTCAAGTGCGGTTTCTTTCGATTCTGTAGAGGATCACCAACCTACAAGATTGGCATCATTATATTATAAACCAGATGTCAACATTGAATATGTCAAGCTTAATCTATTTAAGACTTGATGATATTAGTGTATTCTAGTTTTATTAAAACCAAAATGAAAATTATTTATCAAACAAGAATACAACAACAAAAATTGCATATCAGCTTGTTGTCCACGATAACCAGTGCATTTCAAGAAGCAAGAATTATCCAAAGTGACTTTAACATTTTTTTAGTGTCTGTTTCTAAATCAAATTTTAGGACTACACATATCATAAAAATGACAATTATATTAGTGTCACTTGGCCCGTTTAAGCCGCTCAATAGAAACTACTCATTTGACCCGTTCAATGAATAGTACCAATTTTTTACTATCACTTGTAACCCATTTGACCCGTCCAATAATTTGAGACTAAACGGATGTTGAACTCATGTGTTAAGAAAGTTATATTTTAACTTCTTTGACGACATAATCGAGGAAAAAATGGTGCAAAAAGTGTCCATTACATTAACTGGGCCTAGAGATAAGTTGACATTTTTTATCTTTAACCGGTTCGGGTTTATTTAAGAAGGATTAGACCCGGTTTTTGGCCACAAATAATCTCAAAAACAGAAAATGTCATTGCATGTATTACAAATATGATATTAAATCTACTTTAGGTAGCAATATAAGTATAAAATTGAACACAATTTTTGGTATCATACCTTTTTCCCAGTTGCAAGTTCGATCAAGAAAGCTAAATGGGTCATCACACTCACCAGCGACATATGTTTTCCGACTCCATTATGGTCGATTGGAAAGCCCTTAGGGTGGAGCTCCACCGTAGAAAGGACTTTATTCAGCCATGTTTGACCCTCTATGTCATTGATTTCACGGAAATTTAACCAAGAAACCCTAATTTGAAGAGGATGACAAATCGTAAATTTAATATAAATATGGAGAGTTGTTACCTTAAATTATGATTAACATACAATGGTACAGTCAAACGGTGTAGCAGAGATTAACATCACTGACTAAACATAATCATCGGGGATCAAACAGAATAATACAAAATTGGAAAAAGAAAACTAAAGGATCATGAAATTTACCTGTAGAGAATGCTGTGATCATGTAAATCGACGCCACACCAAATCCACAATCCTTCCACCTTCTTCATCATCTTCCATAAAAACAAAGCATCACCAAAGTTGCAAATCCCTTCCTCTCCTCGAAGATTCAAGTTTCCCCTGGTTCTGTGTAGGAGTTGTGAACGCGCCGGACGTCGCTATCTCCGCTGTGTGTCCGCTGTAGCTCTACCTGATTTCGATGACGACTTATTAAGACGGTGGATTGCTATAAACGGACAAGGCCATTGAAGCAGAAACGATTGAGTTGCATAGATTGTTGATCACATTTAATATTAGGGCTAAATAACTGAAGAAACTAAGCATTGAAGAGGACGATTGAGTTGAAGAAACTGATGGCTGATAAGGGCGATGCAGGGATAGCAGGGTAGAATAGGAAGAAAAATGTACAAATATAGGGTTTTGTTAGTGACTTTCGGTCTGCCGTCTTACAAATTCTGTTGTAAATTACTAATATGTACATAGGTAATGCTTTATAAAGGTCTATAGATAAATATAGTTCAACCACACAATATGAGAGATGTTCAAATCAAAAGCATAGTTTAAGTGTTCAGCGGAAGCATAAATGTAAAACCCAAACATAAGTATTAAGTATGAAATAATGTAAATGTTTTAACATGGTACACACTGTCCATGTCCCACAACGATCGCGCCTCCCTGTGCAAGCTCAAAGAATACCTAACGACCTGCAAGGCATGTAACAACGAGTCAACAACAAAGTTGAGCGAGTTCACAGTTGGTTGTTTAGTTATTGCGTTCGTTTCAATAATCGTAAGTTTGTTTCGTAAATCACGTGTTAACCAGTATCCTTGTTTCCCAAACCATTTCAATAATTAGTGGGGGCTTCCCATGTAAATTACCAGACCGTACCATATCAACTACTACGAAAATAAGTTGTGCCCTAAGTCAATGTCTATCATCATTGACCCTTTGCCTTAGTCCATTAGTACACGCCCGTTCGAACGACACGGTGTGAGGTTTGTTAAACCTAATAGCGCTATTAACTAATTACCCGCTCGCCATTGGCCTCGGCGATTAAGTCGATATAAAATGAGGGACTTATGATAGAGTTTTGGTCCGGTATGTTTAATCTTGTTGTCCTGCCCAAGGAGGACGAACGTACGTATCCTACCCAAGGAGAATACGCGAAGTTTAATCTTGGCATCCTACCCATGGAGGATGGCCGTACATATCCTACCCAAGGAGAATATGTAGTTTTCCGTTTTAGTTCATTTACCCATTCCCAACCCTTGGGAATCCCATGCCTTGGAGAAAGTGTGAACTCACCTCGGTTTGCTCGGTAGGCTTAATTACTTGATCCCAATTAATCAGTCAAAGCCTATGGTATGCACGTGTTCATAATCAGTGTACATCCACGTAGTTCACGTATATATATAACATGGTCATACAGTGTAGTTCAAGTAACAAGCACCACATAACATTTAACAGTTATACAAGCTCATGCAACTCATGCTTATCATTAACAACAACTAACTAACCCAGTTAACCATTAACAGACCTAATCCGAGTTACTGTGCTTGTTTAACCCTTGACGAACCCCCCCTGTTTCGTCATGCTACCACCTGACGAAACCCTAAGATTTCGTCGTTATCACCCTCGGCGAAACCCCCAATGTTTCGTCGTGACCTCTGTTGACGAAACTCCCAACGTTTCCTCGCCCTGAGTTTCGTCGATGAACAGGTTTCGTCACAACATAACAGTTACGAAATCACAGGAACCCTAATCATCATTAACAATCGTTTCACACTAACATCGAGCAACCAGTTATCATACGACGCATTAATCATAGATCATCACATATGTAACCTGTACCCTATGCATAACAGTTTGCTAAACAGACATACCATCTACACAATCATTACATACATACACGATTGATAATCATTTAGATCTGTTGGTTCTCTATTACAAAGATTCATCACATGGTTATGATCTAAATAGTATGATCATATTCTACACTAAGATTCATTAACGTGCACATCAAATGTAAAATTCATGAACCCTAATCAACGCAACATATGGTCGAAATCTCTATAATCAAAGCCTATGCCCACAGAACTTTTCATCAATCAAACATATATATAAACATGTATCAATCAGTTTAAAGAATCATGCAATCGATTAAACGAAAGTGTAGCTAACCGAGATAGAAAGAATAATGGATTGATCGCTAGAGAGGGCTTGGAGAACACAAAGCTGCCGTCACACAGAAGAGGGAGCTCTAGGGTTTGAAAACTGATAACTGTTGAGCTTTTACGTAACCCTAAGTCATTATATATTCACGTATAAGAGTTGGGCCCTTACTGGGCTTCGCAGTGGAATAGGCCGACGAATCCCTATGTTTCGTCGTGATAGCCTTGGCGAAACCCTTAGGTTTCATCGAGTAGAGATGTGGTGAAACTCTTGATGTTTCGTCGAGGTTGTTCGGGGTGCAACATTTTAAGATTTTAACTTCTAAACAGGTTAACAGGTTACCAGTTTAAATAACCAAACATATAACACAATAATCACAATACGTTATAACATATCACAAACGTGTACGGTTACAAGGCAAACAAGTCGTGTAAACAAACAACTTAAACAATTAACGTACAATTAATGCGAAGATGGAATCTTGGAAACTCGAGTTGTCACATTATCCCCAACTTGAAATAAATTTCGTCCCAAAATTTAGCATGCGGTTACTGAGGAAGCTAGTTAAGTTGCGTGGTTTTACTGGTTTTCCTGGGGTGTCACATCATCCCCTCGTTGATTTGGAATTTCGTCCCGAAATTCTGTAGTAGCTTCAGCCTCAGTAGTGGTTGCACTGTTCTCGAACAACTGGGGATACTTGAGTTTCATCTGGTCTTCTCGTTCCCAGGTAAACTCTGGGCCACGACGGGAGTTCCAACGAACTCAAACAAATAGGCACTTTGATCGAATTTAGGTGCGGCATATTGGGTTTGTGGTGCGGTTTCTTGTGGTCGAGGAAGATAGGCGTTCGGATCGAATGGTCTTCCATAAGGATCTATGGGAGGACCAGGGGGTTGTGTCGGTTTGGGTGGTGGAATAAAAAATTAGGTACTTGGATCGAATTTAGGTTTTGAAAGGGCGTGACCTTGAGCAATAAGATGTGGTGGTGGGAGATAGGCACTTGGATCGAAAACCTGAGGAGTTGACTGGGGAAAGATGTTTGAATTCGACATTGGATTGTTGTTTGCGAATAATTACTCGAAAAACCAAATAAAACCAGTTTGATATGATTGCAAACCTTCTGTTTAAAGAGTTCTAAGTGAAACCCACTAATGCTTGATGAGGTCCACTAACAATGGACAAATAATCTCAGCCCAATACACAACCTGCGATGGACTATAAGGCCCAATGAAAAACTTTTTTTTTTTGTGAAAATTATTAATAGCCCAAAGAAGATTTAAATTTAACAGAAATGGCCCACGAAAACTGAATGTTCGTTGAATTTCGTTTGTAGACAGATGAAAGATATTTTCAATAATAAAAAAAAATCTTATCTTTCTCTTTCTGACACAATAGTTGTTGTGTCAATTTTGTCAAACATCCATACCTAAAGTCCTAAAATTTCAACAGGAAATATCAACAGTACATCATTTGAGAAACCATTAATTCAAACAAATATATAATAATCATAGACTTCAACAACTCAAAAAACCCAGAAAGTTATGAAGAAATCTATGAACTCGATGAACTGTATGAATTTTCCGGTGCCGGAAAAATTGTCGAACACAAATTTTGACATAGAAACTCAAAACAACTTGTACTTTAATGATCTCCAACCTTTTTTAAAAGTTTTAACTGAAACAAACATCAAATAACATCAGATTTTCGAGTTTCAAAACAGAAATCTCATGAAACACAACTGGGTTTTTGACTTTTAACCATGAAAGAGACTCAAAACCCACTCGAAAATACCACCTGAAACTCGGTTTTCAACAAGAAATCGAGCCTTACGCTCTGATACCACTTATAGGTCCCGATACGGATCGTCGAACCATGATGATTTCTTGTTTCGGGTGCCAAAACGAGTGCAGAATCCCCGTTACGACACAAACCTAGCGAGAGAGTAAACACAACAAAATGATTCAACGTTTAACACATTGTATATTGATTTAGACAAAGTTTCGGTACAAGATTCGACAAAATACAAAGCACACTGGAACTTTCTCTCACTACTCTCTCTCTAAGCTCATTCAAGCTCTGTCTGTTTCTGTGTTCTGTTATGTATATATAGGCACAGCAGGTCCGACGAAGGACAGGAGGCGACGAAAAACTAGTTGGTTCTTCGTCGACCTCCATTTGTGACGAAACATGTTCTTCGTCTGATGTTGTTTGCATGTGAAACTGGTTGTTCGTCATGCATTGTGATCTTCTTCGTCATGTATAAAGTCTTCGTTGACATATGAGTTCTTCGTCAAATGTAAAACATGATCTTTTTGTATGATGTCATCAGAAAACCATTAAATGGTTGAGAATCATGAATTCACGTAGACTTCATCCATTGATAAGTATCACATGACATCAACATGGTGATGTCATGGTGATGTGGCGTCGGGAAGGTTCGCGACTCTCCGTGCTTCTCGTGTCGAACTCTGGGGCGCACGACGGAAGAATGTCGCTACGTTGGGCTTGAGCCGAACCTAACCGAGTCGAATCGAACCGAATCGAGTCGCGTCCACATAAAGTGTACCAACAAAGTTTGCCACTCATCATTTAAAATAGACTTATCCCTATTTTAACATAACAAAACGTTGTTTCATTCAATTTTCTGCTATGGTTCGGATTGACGGAAGTGATAGACATTATGCACTTACAATTATTACACGTGTATTATAAACTCGTGTATTACACTTGTTGACATTATTTGGAATTGTTATTAGTAAAATTATTAAAAAAGGTAAATTTCTTTAATTAACTATTAAAAAGTTATTTTTTAGCTGTAAGATAAAATGAACCCATTGCACTTCGTACAGTAGAAACTCGATAAATTAATACTCGATTATTTAATAAACTCTCTAAGATAATATTTTTTGCCGGTCCCGACTCGGGGATAGGGTGCTAAATTAATAATTCGCTAAAATTATAAGATAATACATTTTTGATAATTTCTTTAGACCCCATATAAAATATAAATTAATAATTCCTTATATATAGCATATTACATGAATGATTTATGAAGGTTTCTTGAAAAATGACTCAATTGTCTTTTGTTTTTTTGTTGAAATCAATTTCCCCTTGAATCTCGTCTCTAATTTTCCTTAGCATGGTAAGAACTTCTGGTGTTGTTTTCTCATAGCTCAACAAGAAATTGTTCAATGTGATTGCGGTTTTAATAGCTTCGTTTCGCGAAGGGGGCTCCATTATAGAACTTTCATCATCTTCTTCATCGATATCATCTTTATTAATTCCAATAACGCTTTCAATAATTTCTTCATCAGTCAACAACTGTGCAACTACATTTTCTTCTGGGTGTTTGTAAACTAAGTATTCTACTATAAATTAATAAAATATTAATTAATAATTATTAATTTATCGATTAATTAATAACTCTTTTAATTAATAAATTTTGGTGGTCCCAAGTGTATTATTTTATAGAGTTTCTACTGTAGTTAATAACATATTTCCATTAAATATATTAATTGGTCATTGTGTTATACTGATACGCTAATATTTGTATGTAAATATTATAAATATGTAAACAACTTTCAGGTATTACACAAACTCGTGTAATGATTGTAACTAATTGAACTTTTCAAACATTTTTAATTAACTAATTATTTGGAATAATTTATTAATTAATAGTTAAAAAAGTAAAAAAAAATATAACTAAATGTAGCATTAGTTATATAGATATAGATAGATATAAATATAAATAGTTATTGATGTTTTATTTAGATAACAATATAATAATTAACTTTGATTAAAATTGATTATCTATAATTAAGTTGAAAATATAAGTTTTAACTAAAAGTAAGTCTCTATAATTAAATAGAAAATAAAGGTGGGAAAAAAAATAGATAGTTCTAATGAATGACACGTGTCCTTACATTGATTTACTTAATTATATAGTATAGAGTTATGTAGCTATAGATAAATAGAAGTATGGCTATATATATATATATAGAAAAAGTATATCGTACATTATGGCTTAACGTACTTCACATACAACAATGTGCGTGATTTGTTCTATAACATGTGTGATTAATGTTTTCAATATGCGTGATTATTGTGTTTCAACATGCGTGATTTTGGATTTTTGAGTTATAACGTGCGTGATTTTGAACGTGCGTAATTGTCTGTCGTACGTGATGTACGTTAAGCCGTAATGTACGTTAACCTTCCTCTATATATATATATATATATAGGGGAACGCTAAAATGAAAACCATATATATATATATAGGGATGGATCATGAGAAAACAAGTTTAAATGAGAAAACCAAAAATCTAACTAAAAAAGCCTAAAAAACATACCAATTTTTTTTTAAATTTAATAAAAAAATCGCTACTTTTTATGCATTGAAAAAAATGTTCAAAAAAAAATTTGTTGTATTACACATGTGCACTATTACGGATATAGTGCACATGTGTAGTACACATATATTGCACATGTGCAGTACAACAAAAATTTTATTTTATTTTAATTTTTTTTTGAATTTTTTTTTCCAAGCATAAAATCTAGAGATTTTTTTATAAAGAATTTTAAAAAAAATTGGTATGTTTTTTAGCTTTTTTAGTTAGTTTTCTAGTTTTCTCATTTAGATATAGTTTTCTCATGATTCTCTCCCCGTATATATATATGTGCATATGCATATGTGCATATGTGCAATAATACACATGTGTAGTACACATATAATGCATATGTACAGTACAAGTTTTTTTTTTTGAAATTTTTTTATAAATAAAAAGTAGCAAAAATTTGAAAAAAAATTGGCATGTTTTTTAGGCTTTTTTAGTTAGTTTTCGAGTTTTCACTCTAATTAGTTGTAACAACCCGACTTTTCGGATTGTTATCCGTTTGCTACTTACTTCGATTTGTAACTGTTTTGTACTCCGAGATTCGATATAAATAAAGGTTTATGTTATACTAAATACATTTTCATCACACAGCACCACTGCACGCTTAAACGCTTTATATTCGCAAACGCTCAACGCTAACGCAACATGAATCACAGAGAATTATGCTACTTTACTTGCCGAGTGTGTATGTTTGTTCGGTAACCACTCTCGCCTTCGCACTCGCTTATCGTGCTAAATCGCTAAATCGCAAACGTTGTTAGTAGGAGTAATGGTATGCTGTGTGTTCTTATATTCTTTACTTGTGTGTGTGCTTTATATGTGTTGATTACATCGCTCAAAATGCTCAAACGCTACTCGCACAACTCGATTTATTACGCTAAAATGCAACACGATGTAATACTTACTTTCTCGCTAAAATACTTAAAGTACCAGTATTAACTAACGCAACAAAACGCATTAAACGAGCATCCAACACGCGAAACGAGGATTTTCCACACAAAACAGCACCCTTCGAACGAAGCCAGCAGCTTTGTACGAAAGCACTGCCTTCGAACGAAGGCAGCCAGCTTCGAACGAAGCCTTCTGTGCAAACCCACCATCTCTATATATACCCAAGCACTTTTCCATTTTAATCATTGCTGCCATTTCATACCGAAACCCTACCGATTTGCTGTCCGACTGTTTTCAAGCTGATCCGGTGCTCCCTTCAATCCATTTTCAGACCGTGTTTACTTGTTAGACACGCACTGTTAGTATACTCGAACCCTTTTTCGCTTAACGCACTTTTGGGTCTTACATACGTTCTCTATCAAAATATACAACACTTGAACGCTTTTAAACACTGACCGCACTCGCATGATATACGTGATTAGTTGAATACTTGTTGCTATGTTACACAGTGATGACTTGTCTGAGCGCCCTTAGCAACGACAGTACTATAGTTTGGACTCAGCACCTGTTTATTCAGGGGTTGTTAAGGATCACATACTTTACTTCACATGTTCACAGTGGTGAACATGTGTCGTACTCTACTCGCAGTCATGTGGTTAACTTTTATCATTGTTGATAGTTACTTGATTCACTCGTTACGTGTTACATGCTGGTTATGCGTAAACGCTTTCATACTATATTTAAGCTAAACTTGTGTACTCACCTTTACATTATTGTATTAACTTTATTTTAACGTATGTGACAGGTTGATGATTGTTTTGTTGCAAATGGATAGGAAGTCTAGAAACCCGCAATAAAAATCTAGGTTGTCGGATTAGATTTTGTTTGAGAGATTTGAACTCTGTTATGGATGTTTGTTGAAATATTTGTTTATTAGTATGGGATAATGAACCTTTAAAATATTGTCACTAAATAGTTGTTATGGATTCTCTTGAGCAATCTGATTCGCCTAGTGCCGCGCCCCGATGATTCCGCCATCGGTTGGGGTGTGACAGATTAGTATCAGAGCCATAACTATAGGGAATTAGGTCGAGTCGTGTAGAACATACCTAGTCTATTGTCTAGGTACCCAACAGACCCTCTTGTACGAACCCACATACTGTGGCTTCATACGAGTCTACATGCCATACACTTGTGCAAACCCACCTGGTGTGGCTTCGTACGAACTCACATGATTGTACCCTTCGAACGAACCTACAATGTTGTAACTTCGTACGAAGGCAGTTTCGTACGAAGGGAGCCTTTCCTAAGGCTAAATACTATTTTGCCTTTCCTAAGGCTAACACAATACACACGTTTGAAAACGCTCGTATTACACCAACGAGTGATTGTGTCGAGACTAGCTGTGAAAACCAAGAACTCTCGATAAGATCACTCACTCCGCGTATTTTACTCTCGGCACGAGAATCTTTCTTTGAGTTAGGAGTGATATCCATATCTCAACGGAGATCTCCATTTCTATCTCATGGTTGTTATAACCACAGTTAGGAGCGAAGTTGTTAAGTTAGGGATGAAACCCACATCTTAATAACTTGTTCCACTCCCTAATTTTATTTTAAAGATCTCACCAAAGTCTCGACTGTGCCAATGACTCGAGTCACATAGTAACTGGAAGGATGAATGCCGGTAGCCGTATTACGGTGAGAGCATAGTCTATTAGGCCAAAGTGTGTACTCGAACTAGTTAGGAATAGTTGAATCACTTTGGGTAGTCGATGTCTAACACCCATGACACTCTATTTATGCCGGTAGCCGTATTACGATGAAAGAGCTCATGATGAAGGAATTTTGTCCTCCCCACGAAGTCCAGAAGCTGGAAAATGAATTCTGGAACATCAAGCAAGATGGAGGTGATAACTCTTGTCTCACCGCTCGATTCAGTTAGTTGAGCATCATCTGTCCAAATCAAGTGGACATTCCTGAGAAAGCTATCAAGAAGTACATTCGAGCTCTTCATGACTGTGTCGCTGACTTTGTTCAAGCAGCAAAACCTGCTACCATCGAGGAAACTTATCAGCTCGCAGCCGAGATCAACAACAAGAAAGTCTTGGCTGGTGTTTTCAAAGCCTCGACCAAGAGTCTCAATCAAGCTATTGCAACACCAAGCACTGACTCTGCTCCATCTCAAGCCCCCAAGTCTGGCCGCCAAAGTCGCAAGCGAAGGAACTCTAGCAAGAACAACGCGGTAGTCACAGCACCGCCCAACACCCAGTCTCCACAGGTTTCTAATCCTAACACACCGCTTGCTAAGCGTGCGTATACCGGGACTTACCCACTGTGCTCTACTTGCACTTATCATCACCCAGTGAGAACAAATTGTTTTTTCTGTGTCAACTGCAACATTTATGGGCACTACACAACTCACTGCCGCGCAGGCCCTCGTCAACAAGCTCCCCAAGATCTCACAGTACCGCCAGCTCAACCACTCGCTCCTCAGGTTAACCCAGCAGTTCCTGCACCTTCTGTTCATGTACGTGCTTGCTACACGTGTGGTGACCCGGACCACTTTGCAAATGTCTGCCCACCGCGTATGGTGAAACAAGAGACGCAACAACAACCACCACCACAGCAACTACATCAACCACCGCAGCAACAGCAGCAACCGCAAGCAGCCCGCAGAAGAACTTTCAACATCAATATCCGCCAGACTCAGACTGACTACAATGTTGTCAATGGTACGTTCCTTGTTAATGGTATTTATGCTTCATGCTTATTTGATACTGGAGCCGATAACTGTTTTGCATCATTTGAATTCGAAAAGCTTCTAAAATGTATACGCGCTAACCTCCCAACGACCTTCGACGTAGAAGTTTCCATCGAAAGACCCATTACCGTCAGTTCTATTCTACTTGATTGTACTCTTGAACTCAACAATCACGTCTTCCCAATCGATCTCATACCTATGCAACTAGGAAGTTTTGACGTCTAGGCATGGATTTTCTCCGTGAGAATCATGCCGAAGTTGTTTGTTTAGAAAAGATGATTCGTTTTCTCTTTCAAACGGTGACCAACTACGTGTTTATGGAGAAGTATCCTCGAAAGAATTGAAGCTTATGTCGTGTATCCAAGCGATTAAGTACTTAAGCAAGGAGTACACTGCTTTCTTAGCCCATATCGTAGTACCGGTGAATGAGAAGAAAATTATGAAAGATGTTCCTGTTGTTTGTGATTTTCCTAATGTTTTTCCCGACGATTTACCTGGTTTACCCCCTATTCGCGACATCTCAGGTGCAACTCCTGTTATAAAAGCTCCCTATCGCCTTGCACCATCCAAAATGCGCGAGCTATCTAGCCAACTCTAGGAATTGCTTGATAAAGGCTTTGTACGCCCTAGCACATCACCATGGGGCGCACCCGTCCTTTTCGTGAAAAATAAGGAAGGATCATTCCGAATATGCATCGACTATAGGGAACTCAACAATCTTACTATCAAGAACCACTACCTGCTACCCTGAATCGATGACTTATTCGAGCAACTCCAAGGCGCTACCAATTTCTCAAAGATTGATTTACGTTTAGGCTATCATCAGCTGCGTATACAAGAGCAAGACATTCCGAAAACCGGTTTTCGTGCTCGATATGACCCTTACGAATTCGTGGTCATGCCTTTCGGTCTCACAAACGCACCAGCGGTCTTCATGGACTTGATGAACCGTGTGTGCAAAATCTTTTTGGATCGTTTCGTCATTGTGTTTATCGATGATATTCTTATCTACTCGAAGTCGAGAGCCGAACATGCGCAACATCTTCGTTTAATTTTCAAACTTCTTCAAGGAAATCGCCTCTACGCCAAATTCTCCAAGTGTGAATTCTGGCTCGAGGAGGTTCAATTCCTCAGTCACATCATTAATAATCAAGGAATTTACGTCGATCCCCCAAAGATTGAAGCTGTAAAGAGTTGGATTACGCCGAAGACTCCATCTAAAATCTGTTCATTTCTCGGATTTGCGGGTTATTACCGTCGATTCATCGCCGACTTTTTCCAAAATCGTCGTGCCTCTCACTGCCTTAACTCACAAGGATAAACCTTTTTTTTGGGGCTCTGACCAGGAGGACGCCTTTCAAACCCTCAAGCATTTGCTTTGCAACGCTCCTGTACTCACTCTCCCCGACGGAAATGACGATTTCGTTGTTTATTGTGATGCCTCTAACCTAGATCTTGGTTGTGTTCTTATGCAACGAGACAAGGTTATCGCTTATGCGTCTCGACAACTCAAAATCCACGAGAAGAACTACACTACCCACGACCTTGAGCTCGGTGCAGTTTTTTTTTGCGTTAAAGATATGGCGACACTATCTTTATGGTACAAAGTGTACGGTGTTCACCGACCATAAGAGCTTACAACATATCTTGAACCAGAAAGAACTGAACATGCGCCAACGCAGATGGGTTGAACTTCTCAACACTATGATTGATCCTGGCAAGGCTAACGTCGTAGCCGATGCTCTAAGTCGACCTATGTGTATAGTATTCGTAACACTTAAGCCCAGAGTGACCTCGAAGCTCTAATTCGCGACGCTCAGCACGCATGCTTCATTGAGAATACCTTGAAAGAGGAAATGAAGTGTGGTGCCGAAACTCAGCTAGTGACTAAATTGATCGGTATTTATCACTATCTCAAATGTATTTGGATTCCTAGTCGCAATAACCTTTGGGAGACATTGTAGACTGAAGCCCACAAATCTCGATATTCCATTCACCCCGGTGCCGACTAGATGTACCAAGACCTCCGTTCTAGGTATTGGTGGCCGCGCATGAAAAAGGATATCGCTCTCTATGTTTCGAAATACCTAACTTGCTCGAAAGTTAAGGCCGAACATCAGCGACCCTCTGGTTTACTCGAACAACCCGAAATCCTGATGTGGAAATGGGAAAGTATCGCCATGGATTTTATTATGAAACTCCCTCGGACGCCTTCTGGTCACGATAGCATTTAGGTTATCGTTGATCGTCTTACTAAATCCGCGCACTTCATTCAGATACGAGAAGACTTTAAGGTTGAACGATTAGCACGAATCTATACCGACGACGTCATTTGTCGACACGGGACGCCTCGTGACATCATCTCTGACCGCGATGGTCGTTTTACCTCAGATCTCTGGGAAATATTTCAATCTGCTCTCGGTACGACCCTCAATCTCAGTACCGCATTCCATCCCCAGACCGACGGTCAGACTAAGCGCACAATCCGCACCCTCGAAGACATGCTTCGTTCGTGCGTTATAGATTTTGGTGGTAATTGGGATTCGCATTTACCTTTAGTAGAATTCTCATATAATAACAGTTATCACGCTAGTATTCAAATGGCACCCTTTGAGGCATTATATGGTAGAAAATGTCGATCGCCTATTGTATGGCACGAGATCGGAGACGCACAGGTCACCGGTCCGGAGTTAATACAAGAAACAACAGACAAGATTCTCCAAATATGAAACAATCTCTTGAAAGCCCGGAGTCATTAAAAGAGCTATGCCGATAAATGCCGCAAGCCCCTAGAGTTCGAAGTTGGTGATCACGTACTCCTAAAGGTTTACCTTGGAAGGGGGTGATCCAATTCGACAAGAAAGGGAAACTAGCGCCACGTTACGTGGGTCCCTTTAAGATTCTGGAAAGAATTGGTAAATTGGCCTACTAACTCGAATTACCGGTTGAACTCAACAACGTACACCCCACTTTCCACGTCTCAAACCTCAAGAAGTGCCCAACCGAGGAAAATCTTCATGTGCCTCTCAAAGATTTGCAAGTAAACGAGACTCTACACTTTGTGGAAAAACCAGTAGAAATCATAATTCGAGAGACCAAGAAACTTCGACGCCACGCATTCCCATAGTGAAGGTTCGCTGGGAAGGGAAACGCAGCGCCGAGCTCACTTGGGAACTCGAAAGTGATATGAAAGCTAAATATCTGCAACTCTTTGTTACGTCTACTACTTAAATTCAGGACGGAATTCCCTAAAGTAGGGGTGACTGTAACAACCCGACTTTTCGGATTGTTATCCGTTTGCTACTTACTTCGATTTGTAACCGTTTTGTACTCCGAGATTCGATATAAACAAAGGTTTATGTTATACTATATACATTTTCATCACACAGCACCATTTCACGTTTAAACGCTTTATATTCGCAAACACTCAACGCTAACGCAACATGAATCATAGAGAATTATGCTACTTTACTTGCCGAGTGTGTTTGTTTGTTCGGTAACCACTCTCGCCTTCGCACTCGCTTATCGCGCTAAATTGCTAAATTGCAAACGCTGTTAGTAGTAGTAATGTTATGCTGTGTGTTCTTAAATGCCTTATTTGTGTGTGTGCTTTATATATGTTGGTTACATCGCTCAAAACACTCAAACGCTACTCGCACAACTCGATTTATCACGCTAAAACGCAACATGATGCAATACTTACTATCTTGCTAAAATACTTAAAGTACCAGTGCTAACTAACGCAACAAAACCCATTAAACGAACATCCTACACGCGAAACGAGGATTTTCCACACAAAACAGCACCCTTCGAACGAAGCCAGCAGCTTCGTACGAAGGCAGCCAGCTTCGAACGAAGCCTTCTGTGCGAACAAACCATCTCTATAAATACCCAAGAACTTCTCCATTTCACTCATTGCTTCCATTTCAAACCGAAATGCTTCGAATTGTTGTCCGACTGCTTTCAAGCTGATCCGGCACTCCCTTCAATCCATTTTCAGACTGTGTTTACTTCTTAGACACGCATTGTGAGTATACTCAAACCCTTTTTCGCTTAACGCACTTTTGGGTGTTACATACGTTCTCTATCAAAATACACAACACTTGAACGCTTTTAAACGCTGACCGCACTCGCATGATATACATGATTAGTTGAATACTTGTTGCTATGTTACACAGTGATGACTTGTCCGACCGCCCTTAGCAACGACAGTACTATAGTTTGGACTCGGCACCTGTTTACTCAGGGGTTGTTAAGTATCACATACTTTACTTCACGTGTTCACAGTGGTGAACATGTGTCGCGTATACTCTACTCCCAGTCATGTGGTTAGCTTGTATCATTGTTGATAGTTACTTGATTCACTCGTTACGTGTTACATGTTGGTTATGCGCAAACGCTTTCATACTATATTTAAGCTAAACTTGTGTACTCACCTTTACATTATTGTATTGACTTTGTTTTAATGTATGTGACAGGTTGATGATTGTTTTGCTACAAACGGATATGAAGTCTAGAAACCCGCAATAAAAATCTAGGTTGTCGGATTGGATTTTGGTTGAGAGATTTGAACTCTGTTATGGCTGTTTGTTGAAATATTTGTTTATTAGTATGGGATAATGAACCTTTAAAATATTGTCACAAATAGTTGTTATGGATTCTCTTGAGCAATCTGATTCGCCTTGTGCCGCGCCCGGATGATTCCGCCATCGGTCGGGGTGTGACATTAGTGGTTTTTTATTGAACCATCCCCTATATATATATATATATAGGAGAAGGATCCGTTAGGAACCACCCTTTATTGCGAGAACCGCGAGAACCAGTGTGAATACAAACAGTAATTCCTAAAAAAATCAAAAAAAACACCCAAATTTTTTTTTTATTTTTTTACTATTTTTTTTGAAAAAATCGCAATATTTTGTTAATAAAAAAAAATTCAAAAAAAAAAAATTCGTGTAACAGTTATCCATGCACATGTGCATATGTATAATTTCTTTGTCAAATTCCGTAATTCATTACAAATATTAGTCAATTGCACTTTCATTTACACTAGCACGTGTAATACACTACTTTTTACGTTAACAATATTAGAAATGCACATGTGAATCTATATGTATCAACATGAAATAAGGTGTTTTGGTACACTACTTTGAATACATTTTCTCTTTCATCTATCATTCAATCCATAATACACAAATATGCACATGTGCATATGTATCATTTCCTTGACAAATTTCGTAACTCATTACAAATATTAGACAATTGCACTTTCATTTACACTACCATATGTAATACACTACTTTCTACATTACCAATATTTGAAATGCACATGTGCATCTATATGTATCAACATGAAATAAGGTGTTTTGGTACACTACTTTGAATACACTTTCCCTTTCATATATCATACCATCCATAATATGCTACCATTACCTCCTACCATCCATAATACAATATCATTACCTCCTACCATCCATAATACAATACCATTACTAATATTTTGAGTTTATTACATGTATATCAACGCCATTTATACCATCCAATCATCATATTACATCATAAAGTAACAACTATAGCCAAACCATCAACCACTAGATATAACTAACCAAAAAACATGTATATGGGCCTACTTCTCCATTCAAAATCACAAACTTTTTTGTATCAAAACATGTTATATCATGGTTATACCTAATGATGCACATGTGCATTTTGAATATTGGTAATGTAAAAAGTAGTGTATTACAGATGGTATTGTAAATTAAAGTGCAATTGTCTATTATGGATAATGTATTACGGAATTTGTTGAAGTAATGATACATATGCACATGTGCATGGATAACTGTTACTCGAAAAAAAAAGGTTTTTTTTTTTGGTAACTAAATATTGCGATTTTTTGTTAAAAAAATATTAAAAAAAAAAATTTTTTTGAGTGCTTTTTTGATTTTTTTTAGATTTTATTTTGTGTTCACATTGGTTCTCGCGGTTCTCGCAATAAGGGTGGTTCTCGCATGAACCTTTCCCTATATCTATACTTATATATAATGCATATCCGAAGGACATAAATGGTCATTTTCCACTTTTTCAACATTTACAAGCCTTTAAAGCATATTGTACAACCATCTAAAGCACACCAACTTTAAAGTTTTTTCAACCTCAATTTTGGGCGGCCAATCCTTTTTGTCCAAAATTTGAATCCTCGCTCATCCCCACTTCCCCATACATCTGTCTTTTCAGAATCAAATCTCAAAATCTGGCCACAATTCTCTCTCAAGAAACCTACAAACTCATCAGAGCCCAAATCGAGATCCATCACGGTACCAAGAAGACCACGCTAAGATGTGCAATTCCTCTTCAGATTACAGTTTATTTCTCTTCAGGTATGCGATTCCTCTCCAGATCTGTGTTTGTTTCTTCTTCAGATCTATGATTCCTCTTCAGATCTGGGCAGTTAGCCAGCTCCGCACCTACTTTTTGTTCAATCTTTGCTTACACAAAAAGAACTTATATATAGAGTAATACCCTTAATGTTCCTGTTGAATAATGTGCAAGGCTTTAGCTTTGTTTGCAGCAAGAACAACTTCAGCAGTGTAAGATTTCACCGGATCAATTCTGATTTTGCTCTCATTAGCGGCTGTAAATGGTGGTTGTTTGGTTAAGCTTGCGATTCCGACCACTTGAAAAACTTTAAGGTAAGAATATCAAGATCTGATTCAAGTTAACTGATTTCATATGGTTTTATAAGGGTCTTTTGCTAAATCTTTCTACAGGAAGAAACAGAGAGAGAGAGAGAGAGAGAGAGAGAGAGAAGGGAAGGAGAATCTCTAGAGAAGGTAGAGGTGGCAAAGGAAACTAGGGTTCCGGCGAAGGGGTTTGGTTAAACATGTTAAAATCTGAAATGATTCAAATGTGCGATAGGTCTGAGTTGAACAAAAACCCTAACGGAGTTGATTCTTGATTGTTTGGTATTGAATTCAAAAGGGTATTCA
Source organism: Helianthus tuberosus (assembly GCA_030545235.1). Lineage (NCBI taxonomy): Eukaryota > Viridiplantae > Streptophyta > Magnoliopsida > Asterales > Asteraceae > Helianthus > Helianthus tuberosus. Next base: position 16,747 of record JARYGA010004737.1, on the reverse strand, counting down.
AGAATTAGGGTTCTCGAGTTGATGATTGTGTAGTTTTATAAAATCAAGATTAGGGTTTGGTAAGTTTTTGTTTTTATGTAATTGGGAATGTTGAATTTTGGTTAATTTTGATGAAATTGTGAAATGGGGTTAAGTGTTTATAGATAGATCTAAGTTGGGATTGAAAGAAGAGTTATGGATCATACTGTTGGTGGGAAGTTTAAGCTTGGAAGGAAAATTGGGAGTGGGTCGTTTGGTGAACTTTATTTAGGTATAATCTTGATTTTGGGAATTCAATTACAGGTGTTATGTATTAATGAATGTGGATGATCTTCATGTTTGATGATATTGTAGGTGTCAATATTCAAAGTGGTGAAGAAGTAGCTATTAAATTGGTATTATCGACTTCCAATCTTAGATAGTTAGATGGTTTTGTTTGATTAATCATGAATTATTTTTTGTTACAACAGAGAAATCATTTTTCTTGACTAAATGCAAAACCAAAACCATACAGTTTGTGATATTGTGTTATATTGCAATAAAAAAACGAACCACTCAAGTAATCGCTTATTGATTGACGATTGGTTTTCCTCCTCTCTTTCTCTCTCCTCCAGCCACCACAAAAGCAGCCGAAGACGACCTTTCTTTCATTTTTTAGATGCCACAACAAGATCAAGAAAAGTCTTGAAAAACAACAGTCAGGTGAGTTCATTCGTTCAAAGCTTCAATCTTTATTGATTTTTAATGAATACCCAATTCAGCTTTTGGATTAAACTCAAAACCCTTTTGATGGGTTTTGATAATTTTGTGAAATTGATCTGGGTATTGTTACTGTTAGTCGATCTGTACAGAATCCGATTAGGGTTTGATGTTGAATTTGAATTAGGGGTGGTCTTTTTTTGTTTTTTTTTTATTGTTGATTAAACCCTTTATGACATATTTTTAAATTCGCAAGTTGTTATGCTGTTATGGATTGTTTATTTTTTTCTACTTTTTGATGAGATCTGTGAATATAAAGTGTAAACTTTTATATATCTGCTTTGTTGTAGATCATAAAACTACTTTTGATTGGGTTTTGTTCCGAACAGTTGATCTGACAGCTCTTTTTATGTTTCTGTGTGTGTTTAGGGGTGTTTATGTGTGTTCTTTTTGTTTCAAGTTGCTTAAGTTCCCTGTTAAGTTTGTACAATAAAAAGAATCTTTTGATCATAATCGAAACAAATACGAAAAAATAAATCTTTAAAAGACTAATTTTAAGATAAAGTTTGATACTTTAATGTTCATTAATTATGTTTAGTTTAGTTGTTTGTTGTTCATAAATCTATACTTTAATGTTCATTAACAGCTGTGGATGGAGCTGTCCAATTGGTTCCGACCGCAGAAGTGTTGTCACTATCATAGGAGTTTGCTTAAAATGGTTCTTGAAGATTATTCTAGGAGTTTGCTTAAATGGTTCCTTAAGATTATTCTAAGAGTTTGCTTAAAATGCTTTAGTTTTTATTGATTGGTGTTTAATTTACATTAAAATATTTACCATCTGTTGAAATTTGTTTGAATAAGTTTATAAGTGGCAATATTATGTGACTCTTTGCATAAAATGTTTGAGTTTTTGTGAATTCTTTATTATTTTCCCAGAATTGAATCTTTTTAAAATCTTGAAACAAAAAGGTGGGATTTTTGTTCTTATTTCTCTGTTATACTTTGCAGCAAACTTTCAAGATTTAGGTTTCCCTGTTTTAAAATTAACAAGATTTAATGTAAAAGATCTGTAGTTATGAACAATTTATCAAGTAGTGTGAGTTTCTTGATATATCCGAGTTTGTTCTTGGATTAGGGGATGTATTTTGGGGGTGGGTCGGTATATAATTTGATGTGTGTAAGTCTTGGTGTGTGATCGGTTCACTGTTTGGGGTGAGAATGTAAAATATATAGTGTGCGTTTGGTGTGAGCTTTGGATTCTAGATGTTGGGTGTGTTGATCATGGTGTTTTCGGATGGGTTTGTCATTGGGGTGTTCTGATTGCTTTATCACGAGATGGTTTATAAATTATCATAAAACTAATATTGTGTTGTAAAATGTTGTTGCCGCCGCATCGCGCTGGTTTTCTACTAGAAAATATATAAATATATCATTTACACATAATATTTTTATAATTTGTTTATTCTATGAGTATAAGGGTATAAATATATGGATTAATGTGTCTAGAACGGAAACAAGGCAATTGGTTTGGGATTTATTTTCAAGTCTCGTGTATACTTTATTGTTACATAACAATATAAACAAGGCATGACTTGGTATTTGTATTTGCCAATGGCTTTGCATGACCAGAAACCCAACAGAAAAAACCTTACGTAACGTCTACGGCGGATGCATCGACGTCATTTCATTTATCAATGTTTTACAATATACCTCAGTTTGAATCCACATAATCTAAGTGTTTGGCTATTTTTGTTAAAAGAGCCGATACTTTGTCTTCGTCATATAATATAGTAGTTCTAAGTACCTTTTTAGTTCTAGGTGTCGTTGCATTTACATTTCTTTTTAAATTTTTGTTAGAAATCGGCGTGTCTGGCGCAAAGCACGGTGAACCCCCTAGAGTACTGATAAACTAACAGAAAACGAGTTCTGAGTTGTAAATTATCGGCGCCGCCCCGTACTAAACTCACCAACCTAAGTGATATGTTTCCCGCCGCATCGCTCGGGTAAACGACTAGTATATATATATATATATATATTGATGTTTTATTTAGATAACGATAAAATGATTAAATTTAATTAAAAATAATTATCCATAAGAAGAAGATAAAAGATTAAATTAAAATGTAATTATCCATAATTAAGTAGAAGATGAAGACGGAAAAACCAAAAAATAGATCGCTGTAATGAATGACATGTATCTCCAATTGATTTAGTTTATGATATAATATAGATATAGATAGATACATTCATTCTTTAATATATATTATGCAAAGTCTTTTTCTAGCCGGGCCATGTACTTATCATTGATTCCCATCATACAACGATTATGTTTCTGTAAACTTTCGGTACATAAAATTAGAGTTATATCCATTTCACAGGAAATTGTTGGCTAGTCAAGCAAAGAGATAAAACTTGAAAATAACACATTTGTGTCTGTTATTGTAAAAGTTGTATTGATTGTGTGTGAGAACGGGTTACAAGAAAAGGGTATATATAACAGCCATATTTACACAAGCTACCCTCTAACAATGGTAAATGAAATCTATTTTTCCCTCACAAGCTAAGGGTGGGGAGTGAGATGCAGCTTAGACCGTAAGAAGACAAATCTTTAAGTCGGCATCGGTTTTGTGAATATGTCTACAATTTGATCATTAGGCGATATAAGCAGAACCTTGAATTTTCCTTGAGCCACTTTTCCACAAACAAAGTGGAAAGAAATCGAGTAGCTAGTGAATAATTTAAGATTGGTTTGTTATAAGTTTAGATTAAACAAACCAAGTTTAAACTTACACCACATTTAATAAATAGCCTTAAACCTAAACTCTATATATAATACTACAAAGTTTTAAGTTCATATTTCACACATGACCATGACGAGCCACTTGGTTGTTGAATAAAGAAAACATTATTATTATTATTTTGAAAACAATGAATATCTTGGTCGCGTCGGCGGTGAGTACCTGCATGGGATCTGGAGGAGAGAGGAAGGCCGATTGTAAACCTAGAAACGAGAGAGGGTAGAGGTCATCCGTGTGAAAAGGGCATGCTTGTATAAATGAGGGCTACTTTGTGAGACTCTCGTTTTCCTAATGCTATGACTAGTCTTAGAGCACAACCATAGACAAGTATGTGCCACCTCGATGATCAAGCATTGATGGTATCATTCTTTTGGCTTGAGTTTTTGTGAGTGTGGGTCCTCTATTTTCTGTTGTTTTTCAATATTGTTGGTTTTTACTTTACTTTCTATAATGAACAATTATATTAACTACTCTGAGTCTCTCGTGTAGGGGCAGTATGGTTTCCGGGCGGAAGTCAGCTTGCGCGGCGGCCGGGGCCCGATCGAACGTCGCGTCCGTGAGTGCGGGGCTGACGGGGGATTGTCTTTGACATGAACCCGGCGACCAATAGGTCAAGTACATAGAAAGTCGCCTTCCAAAAAAAAACTACTCTGACGTATTAGTCTCTAGGATATGAAATCCACGGTAATGCGCTCCCACTTCCATTCGAGATACCCATACGGCTTCTTATTGTCACAACCCAACCGATGACGGAAACATCGGAGTAAAACGAAAACAAGATTGCTCGAGAAATCATAACGCTAATTGTGACAATAATTAATTAATCAAAATTTCATAAATAATAAAATGGCATACATTGTTCAAAAACCAAATACAATCGAATTGTAGCAAATATCAAATATGAAACATGAATAATTGTTTATTATTAAGGTGAGTATCTAAGTCCACCCTAATTGCATTTCTTCAAATCATCATCTAGCGACTTGCAACATGTATTAAAATGTGATCAACAAAAATGTTGGCGAGTATGCAAGTTTGATAACATTGCATAATAGTGAAAATGTTTAATAGTGCTCATATCCAACATGATAAATGTATATCCTGTTACTAACATACTAGATCAGTGTAAGCTATATGTCAAACCAGAGTTTAATGCAATCGTAATTACCCAGCATCGTCGAAACGAAGAGGCTGTAATGGTGTTTTACTTAACAATACCACTAGAATACGAGCGGGGCGTTAATGCTATAGCGCTATAATTGTTAAGGTAAGCTTGCAAAGTTAACGAGCATATAGACACATTTAAACGAAACATCTGAGATTAACAAGTATCAACAAGTCTCATGTTTAAAAGTGGATAGAGTGTGATTTAACAAGTTTAATAGTGTTGCATGTTTTTGTATAGTTGTACATGTTGCACCCAAAGTGTATAAAATGAAAAAGGGGATCGAGTATACTCATAGTTTTGCGTAGACAACACGAAACCGTGAGTTGATTAGTTAAGGGTTGTTACATTGAGGTCACCCTACAATGGGTAAACAAGGGTGTGAGTATCCTGATGTGATAAAGGTTCGGATGGAACTTCGAAATACGAAATAAATCAAGTAATAGTCCCTTTGTGCGAATGGAAGTCCATTCATGCGACTGGTATTGTTTAAAAGAGGATTCATACGTAAAATTTAATTGTAAACTGATTTGACATTGTACTGTAATAATCATTGTTATATGAAATGAAAACAATAAGTAAAATAGCCAAACAGTCAAGTAAGGACAACTCGGGTGTACCGCCTCAACATAGAAGGTGTGAACCAAGTGTTGGAGGCTGGACGAGGTTAACTTACTTTGTGACTAGCAAATTGTTTAGTGTTCATCCGTGTGGTACGTAAATCAGTACTGATGAACTGGGATCGAACAGAAAAGAAATCGAAAATGAAAACACGTAAAACAGTCCCTTCGTGCGAAGGGAATGTCCATTCGCATAAAGGGTGTTACCATTCAGGCGAAGGGTGCAGGTTTGTCGAAAACGTTTATTTGATCCATCCAAAACAGATCATTCCTTGGTGGAAATTAACCCTAACGCAAACTCACAACTATGAACTGAGTTATGAGCCTGGTGGGTACCAGATTCCACCAAGTTTCATAACCGAAAATGTAAGAGCAATGTTTAAAATCAAAGTTTATAAATCTTGGTTTGAATCTCATATGTGATGAGGTTTCAACATCAGTTTGCCCAAGCAAACTCGTGAAAACCATCCATGAGATACATTCAAATAAGAGGATTTGTAAAAAGTTCAAGAAATGAAACTAAAGTGCAAGAAAATGTAAAGGAAATGAAATGAATTCATTAATGAAATGCTTTTGATCACCAAGAGAGTTTCAGAGCGTTTGAGTGTGTGTCTGAGCGACTGGGGGAGTGAAATGAGTGTGGTTAGGTGTTTATTTATAGGTTTAGGGTGTGCTTGGGACGAGTGGACCTTTCGGGCCAATGGGAACTAGGATGACAGGGCCCCTTCGCGCGAAGGGTGTTTACCCATCCTCTCGAAGGTCCAAGTTTGATTGTTTCGTGTATTTTAGCCGGTTTTACGTGTAACAAGCATAATTGTGGATTGTACAAGTATAAAACTTGTACAATGGTGTTTAAAACATTGATTTTGAGCATAAACATGTAAACAAGTCTATCATGAACACATAAATGTGAATAAAATACTTGAATTTTCATTATGATCAATAGTCTCGGATTACAAAGTTGAAATGAAATAGAATACAATACAAGTACAAGTTTCCAAAAATAGAATTACAACAATACTTTCTAAATAAGGAAAGTATTGAAATGTGAAGCGTTACAGTCTCCCCTAATTTAGGAGATTTCGTCCTTGAAATCTATCCAGGAGGAGGATTGAACGAAAAGGTGTGGATACTTTGTCTTCATATCGCTCTCGAGTTCCCAAGTGAATTCAGCGCCACGTTTTCCTTCCCATCGAACCTTGACTATGGGAATTCGACTACGCCTAAGTTGTTTTGGTTTGTCGGTCCATGATTTCGCCTGGTTTTTCCATGAAAAGCAATGTCTCATTAATTTAGGTCATCGATCGGAACTTGAAGTCCTTCGTCAGCTAAACACTTCTTGAGATTCGAGACATGGAACGTTGGATGAACGTTGCTGAGTTCTTGTGGTAAGTCAAGTCGGTATGCTACTCTGCCAATCCTTTCGAGTATTTTGAAAGGACCTACAAAGCGTGGAGCAAACTTTCCCTTTTTACCAAAAAGAATAACTCCTTTCCAAGGAGATACTTTGAGGAGTACATGATCACCAACATTGAATTCCAATGGTTTGCGTCGTTTATCAGCGTGGCTTTTTTGTCTGCTTCTAGCCTTGAGGAGATTATCGCGGATTTGAAGGATCTTATCCGTTGTTTCTTGAATGAGCTCAGGGCCAGTGATTTGTGCGTCTCCAATTTCATGCAAACAAATAGGAGATCGGCACTTGTCGACCATATAATGCTTCAAAAGGAGTCATTTGAATACTGGAGTAGTAGCTCTTGTTGTACGAGAACTCAATCAACAGCAAATGCACATCTCAATTTCCACCAAAGTCGATAACACAAGAGCGAAGCATGTTCTCTAGGGTTTGGATAGTACGTTCAGTTTGTCCATCCGTTTGAGGATGAAAAGCCGTACTGAGATTAAGATGAGTACCCATAGCGGTTAGGAATGTTTGACAAAGACGGGAACTGAAACGACCATCGCCATCTGAAATGATGTCAATGGGAATACCATGATGACAAATGATGATGCCGGCTAATTTCTCAACCTTGTAATCTTCACGAATGGGGAGAAAGTGAGCAGGTTTGGTTTGACAGTCAATGATCACCCAAATGCTATCATGACCAGAAGGAGTGCGAGGGTGTTTGGTTATGAAGTCCATGGCTATGCTTTTCCATTTCCAAACTGGAATCTCTGGTTGTTCAAGTAAACTAGAAGGAAGTTGATGCTTTTCTTTCACTTTCTAACATGTGAGACACTTCGAAACAAAGGTGGTGATATCTTTCTTCATACCAGGCCACCAATAGGATGTACGCAGATTGTGGTACATCTTGTTAGCACCTTGATGAATAGAGTAACGTGATTTATGTGCCTCCTACATTATGAGTTTACAAAGTTTACCACAATTTGGCACCCAAATGCGATCGAGGTAATACTGGATTCCATCAGATTTAGTCACGAGTTGGTTTTTAGCTCCACACTTCATCTCGTTGTACTACATGTTGTTCTCGTTGACAGACGAATACTGAGCTTCACGAATGCGAGTACCAAGATCGCTTAAGATTTGAGAACAACGAATGATGCTAACATGAGTCTTTCGACTAAGGACATCGGCCACGACATTCGCTTTACCAGGGTGGTAGCGAATCTCGCAGTAATAGTCGTTAAGCAATTCTACCTAGTGACGTTGATGCATGTTTAGTTCTTTTTTGGTTAAAGATATGTTGTAGGCTCTTATGGTCGGTGAAGACCACACATTTGGTACCATATAGGTAGTGTCGCCAGATCTTTAACGCAAAGACAATTGCGCCAAGTTCGAGATTGTGAGTAGTGTACTTTTTCTCATGTATCTTTAGCTGTCTCGAAGCGTACGCGATAACCTTATCTCGTTGCATGAGGACACAACCAAGACCTCAGTTAGATCCATCGCAGTATACTACAAAATCATCGTTACCATCAGGTAGAGCGAGAATAGGAGCATTGTAAAGCAAGTCCTTAAGCGTTTGAAAAGACACCTCTTGTTCGGGTTCCCAAACAAAAGGTTTATCTTTTTGAGTCAATAGGGTGAGGGGAACATCAATTTTTGAAAAATTTGAGATGAATCAACGATAGTAACCCGCCAATCCAAGAAAAGAACGAATGTCAGACGGAGTTTTTGATGCGATCAAATTATTGACAGCTTCAATCTTTAATGGGTCGACATGAATACCTTTTTCACTCACGACGTGTCCAAGGAATTGAACTTCTTTGATCCAAAACTCACACTTGGAGGACTTTGCGTAAAGACGTTCACAACGTAAGAGTTCAAGGATCAAATGCAAATGACGCTCGTATTCAGCTTGGGTTTTCGAATAGATGAGGATATCGTCGATGAATACGATCACAAAATGGTCCAATAGGGTTTACACACACGGTTCATTAAGTCCATGAAGACCACAGGTGCATTGGTCAAACCAAAAGGCATGACTACGAACTCTTAGTGACCATATCGAGTACGAAATGCGGTTTTAGGGATGTCCTCTTTGAGAACGTAAAGTTGATGATAGCCTGAACGAAGGTCGATTTTGGAAAAGCACGTTGCGCCTTGGAGTTGATAAAAAAGGTCATCAATGCGAGGAAGAGGGTAACGGTTTTGGATAGTGAGTTTGTTAAACACACGATAATCGATTCATATTCGGAACGAACCATCTTTCTTTTTCATGAATTGAATAGGAGCGCCCCAAAGAGAAGTGCTTAGAAGTATGAAACCTTTATCAAGAAACTCTTGAAGTTGACTTTACAACTCTTGCATTTCAGAAGGTGCAAGGCGGTAGGGAGCTTTAGCGACGGAGGTAGCACCGGGGATGAGGTCAATGCGGAAATCAACAGTACGAGAGGGAGGAGGACCATCCACATCTTCAAGAAAGATGTCAGGAAAATCACGCACCAGTGGAACATTACTTATGTCTTTTCCCTTGCCCTTTTCTTCCACAACAAGGCCTAAAAAGGCAAAGTACTGTTTATGTAAGTACTCGTTTGCTTGTGTGCATGACATAAGCTTAATTCCCTTTGAATGCCTGTCTCCATAAACGTGTAAAGTGTCACTAGAAGAAAGAGGCAAATGAACGTATTTCTCTGACAAACGATTTCAGCATGGTTCTTACGAAGCCAATTCATGCCTACTATGATATCAAAACTAGCCAGTTGCATGGGTACGAGATTGATAGGGAAGACATGATCGTTGAGAGTAAGAAAGCAATCATGAAGAACAGAATCGACGACGATTGACTTGCCATTGGCAACTTCGAATGTGAATGACTTGGGGAGTTTAGAGCGTGTACGATTTAACATTGATTCAAATTCAATAGAAACAAAGCTTTTGTCCGCACTAGTATCAAATAGTAATGAAGCATATAGGTTATTAACAAGGAACGTACAGTTTACGACTTCATTGTCGTTCTAAGCTTGGCTCGCTTTGATGTTGAAAGCTCGGCCACGAGGTGCTGGCTGCTGCGGCTGCTCTTGATTAAGTTGAGGGCATTAAGGGTGAAGATGGGTAGTGTCTCCACACTTGTAGCAGGCTCTCACATTGTTGGCTGGCTTTGGGTTTTGGTTTTGACGGGGTTGTTGAACTTGGTTGCCTTGTGGTGTAGGACCTGTCACACCCTGACCCGCAGCGGAAAGGTACGGGGCATGATGATTGCTCGTAGCTCATGACACTATTATAAGTTTAATATTTAAAGCCATTAAATTAAATTGTTAGATAACATATATCAATCAATAGTTGTACAAACAATGTTTGAAAATAAACATAACAAAATTTTCCGATTTATTTTCCTAAGGTCCATGCTACGTGTCGTCTTCACTTGATTATCAACCTTGCTCCTACACCACGTTAGGATTTTTTTTTTTTGGGTCAACATCTATGTTGGTGAGCAACTCCTTATTTTGTAGAAAATGGTTTAGTATTTATTTTAAAGAAAATAATATTTCAACATACTCCCAAAGTTAATATAAAGATTGTCACATGTCACTAATATAACTAACAATACACATATATCAACAAAGACACATAACAAAGTAGTAAATCATACCAAGACCAAAATAGCACACAACAACAATAGCGTGCATTAGGCTCAAGCCCAAGAGAGCGAATCTAATACTGTTGGCGATACTAGGCTACAACCCATGGCCGTGGGGAACCTAGTCAGCCGTGGATCCACTAGACTAAATAGCATACAATTGACTGACATAACATATAAGTTAAAAAGATAAGACACATGAACATCTAGATATCAACACTTTGATTTTAGAATGTTAAGAATAGAATAAATCATAGATTTAAATAACATGATGCACTCCAAATTTGTAAAATTAAAAAGGGGAATTTGAGAGAAATTACTTACCGGTTGCGAAGAGTTAATCCACGAGAATTACTGTACGAGTACACGAGGTGGGACAAATGACTAAATCACCCTCAACCTTCGAACATGAACATATTAGAGGATGGATTAGCTACGATAATACATAGTTGCGCAAGTATGGCTGTTTGTCAAACAAAAATTGATCGAATCCTAGAAGACTCTCTGTATCCGAAGGGTAGAATAGAGGCGTGTTATGGTAGGCGACCGACCGTCTTAAATGGGTAGCGGTGACACTGCCACTAGTTAGTGAGTTGGGACCGATGACCGCGGTCGACAGAGATTGTGTATGACGGGGCTTGTAGTGGCCAGAAAAAACTAGAACCACGACGGAGTGTAATGGTGTTGGTTTGAATAGTGGTTGATCGTAGCGGTGTTTGCGGTGGTTGTCACGGCTGCCGGCAAGCGACATATAAATGATATTGCACTATGATGGAGATATAGTGATGGAGATATATGAAAGAATATTTTTTTATTTGTTTTTGTAAGATGATTCGAACTGTATTATGAATTCCATTGTTTCAATGTGAAATTCCATTATTGCTAATGATGAAGATAATCAAGTTTGTTTTAAAGATAACAAATAAGTTTCAAATTGTTTTATGGGCTAGTTATGGTTTACGTTTTAGGTGTAGAAGATGAAGGATCTTTTTGAACTTAAAATTTCTCAATCTATTATTCACATATAAAATACACTTTTGTAAAAATAAATATAATATAGATTTTTGGGTTTAATATACGGTACTGTATATTAGGGGTCAGGATTTAGAGAAAATGGTGAAAAGTGTGAGAACAGAGAAAACGGTTATGGATCGTTAGATCAAAACAATCTATGGACTACATAACGCGGTGGTGTTTTCGTAAATAACATCACTTTTATTAAGTGGACGCGCTTCATTAAGGGTAAAAAAGTCTTTTGACTTCTCTACACAAAACCCCAAACTTATGAATAAAACGCCATTAAAATTCCCGCCTTGACCTACATAGCACACACCATCCTAATCTAAACGCAATTAGATATAAAACACCAAACTTTGTTTTTAACTGATAAACCTGAACAAACAGTAACTGAAACGACGGAACTTAATTACTAGCATTTATTATAATAAAATCGCGCCTAAAATACACGCCAATAACTTCCTATATAAACAACCTCTCAGACCTACTAATAACCACACCAAACCCAAAACGCCATATTTTCCTATATATCATTCATCTTAGAAACGCTAAAAAACCCAAATATCAAAGATTCCAATCGACCTTTCTTTGAGATACGCTATTTTCTCAGTAAAATTTCGCTCGATGTGATGGACAAAATCCTTATGCGGGGATATTCTCCATCTCATTAAGTAAAATCTTATTGAGTCTATCCTCAATATAAACGCCAAAACATACAAAAACCACAAAATTGCAAAACGTCATTTCTTGGAGATTCAGTTTTGTTCTCAATAAAGTTTAGCAAAACGGGGTGGACAACATTGTTAGACATCTTTCTTGACTGAGGATTAACAATGTTGTCCATTTCGTTGTGGCGTTTGATTTCTTTGTCCGATCTTGTATTGTTTGTTATGTAACTTCGAAGTAACATGTTATGAACAAATAGGTAGAAAAAAAAGGATGGAAAAAAATGATATATAAGAGATGTAAAACGCCAAACTCAAATCTGTGTGTTCTTTAAGAATGAGAAATACAAAACGCCAAACTACTCTTCACTAGCTCTCGAAGACCTTGTCGATCCTCTTTTAATTACGACATGTTTGCATGTCGATGCGTAGTGTCCATAGCCTTTGCAGTTCTGACACTGTCTTTCTTTGGCCTCGGGTTTCGACTTTGATTTCTTTTTCTCGATTGCTATCTCCTGTTTAGATTTCAGGCGCTTCCGAGAACCAGAACCTTTGGATTTATACCCAATAGGGACTCTTATCAGATTCTTATTGTTTTTATATTGACCGGTTATCTCAGCAAATCTATCCCAAGTACTAGCGGGAGGAGCAACAATCTGCATATCTTGAACCATCATCATATAAGATTGAACATGATCCTTGTGTAAGGATAGCTCCTCTTTATTACCAGATAAACGGTTCAAAGTATATTCCGTTGAAAAAATAATATATCGCATCATACTTTGCACGTCGGGATCAAGCTCAGTCATATATTCAAGACTAATTGAGTATTTGGGAGAGCAGTTTGGGGAAGCCACTTTGCGCCATCTATTCAAAATGTATTGTTTTGGAAATTCCCTAATGTCCATACTTCTCAAAACATAGAATATATGTCTACATAGCAAACCAAACTGCTCAAAATGCCTGCATGAGCAACTGCATGTGCAATCAGACTTACGGTACATTACCTGAAAACGCCAAAAAAATCTCTTTGTAACGCCATACAAAGAATGTTTGTCTAAAAAAAACACAACTGGATATGATAAAACTCCATACACATAAAACGTCATATAAAAACAAAACGCCATTGTTTACCTCAAATAAAGATGTACAAGGCTGCTGGAAGTCATTTATGTAAAACTTAACAAACCCATCGGGCTGATCTTCGTAACGTTGATTTATGCAATCCGCAATTCCATATAACTCAGTTTGAACGTCACAAAAAATATTTTTATGTATATGTCAGCAGCTTGGCCTTCCAACACTTGGTAATTACTCTTCAACTGGGGTCGTTTGTATTGAGATTCATGATCATTTTTCCAGTGCGTGTGACTCTGTGCTTCTATTGCAGTTTCGTAATGAGCCATGAACTCAACAAAATTAGGTTTTGAATTGCACACTTGAACAAAAAAATTGATTCTCACTCTCCGACCTCGATGTCGTTTGCATAAGGCCCGACAGCTCTTCCATTCTATAGTATACAGGGATCCAAGATTCCCTGAGTGCAAAAATATTAGTTAGCCAGTCATTATCTGCTAAATTGAACTCTCCGATAACCACTTCCCATTCTGATTCAAACTCTTCAGGTGTAAGAATATTCGTCTACATAACACCACAAATACGTTCTTTGAAATTGGTGGAATTGCATAGCCTAACACCAACCTATGTATAACACGAAAATGCCATGCATAAAAAAACATATATATTACACAAAGACAAAACTTAACTAAAAAAACAGTAACAAGGTACAGAACGCCATATCCTAAAACGCAGTGTATCCTAAAACGCCAAAGGTAAAAATAAGCATATCAACCTTCAGAGAAAGTTTATGCATCACATGCCACATGCATAACTGATGCCTCGTGTCAACAAATACAGCAGAAATAGCCTTCTTCATTGCTGGATCTTGGTCAGTGACAACAACTTTTAGAAAAACTCTCAACAACCAAATATACGTATCAGCAGTTTCTGACACCAATAATGCAGCACCAAATGTAACATTGTAGTGATGATTGTCTATACCAGTGAACAGTAGAAACACCATAGCGTATCTGCAATATGAAAATGCCATGAGAACTGAAATAATAATAAAACACCATTGCATGTAAACTCATAAAACGCCATTACATGTAAACTCATAAAAATGCCATTGCATGTAAACTCATAAAAATGCCGTTCCATGTAAACTCATAAAACGCCAAAAAGAACTGAAGAATTTGAATTATAAAATATTACTTGTTGGAACGATACGTGGTGTCAAATGAAATCACATCACCAAACACGTGTGTCGCAGCCCCCGACTCCTAACCCTGTTGCGGGCGGTCGCGGGCCAGTCAGATGGTATCGGTGTTTATTAATTTGACAGCGAAAATGAGACATCAGGACCGTAGTTAGGAAATATTATCAGAGTTTCAAAACACCAAACCTTTTATAATAAATAAATGGGATAAAACCCAAGTTTCATTGATAATACATTGTTAGGGATAAACCCTAATTATTGAAAACGTAAACTCCATTTTATTTAGGTAACTTTTATAGCCACTTCTTTAAGCCTTCAGTGCTCCCCTGCTGGCTTCTATTAGTTTCACATTAAGTTACCTGAAACGCGTTTTAAAAAGGTTTTATCAGCAAGAAATACTGGCGAGTGCATCCCAGTTTAATCAAAACAAGCTTTTATAACTTTACAATATTGAGAGCTATTACAATGTTTATATCTACCAATATACTCATTCAGTATTTTCCATGATCACAGTTCCATGAATGTGGTCATGTTACTCATTGGCTAACTCAATGTCCAATAGTAACGGATTACAAGTAACGTATACAAAACCCCATATACCGGAAGAAATTGTAGAATACAAAGACTCAATCACTGATAAGTATAATTGAAAACATTTGAGGTTTTGGTAAAACTGTTTGGTAGAAAAAGAGAATGACTCACATTGTTGACTTTAGGTAAAACTATAGCTTCCTGTTGTTTTTCCTGGTTATTGTCTATTAAAATTAAATAATGCACACGTGCTAGTAAGATAACCCAAATCACATTAGCCATACTACCGAGACAGAACTCCAACAAACTGAGTCAGGCAGAGACTTGACATGCGTTACGGAGCCCAAGATCAATCGGTTAGGGTAACAAACACGTGATCGGGGTTTAAAATACTTACAACAAGGCAGAGCTTCGTGTTTTAGGGGTATTTTGTCGAGCAAAACTCGCACTATATGTCTGAGAGAGAACGAGAATTTGAACAATGGAGACTTAGGCCATCGGTCTCTATTTATAGGCTGGATTCCAGGTCACTCGTGGCCCGCGAGCCCACTGGTTAAGCCTGTCGCGGCCCCAACCACTTTAGCTAGGGTTTAGGCTCGGTTAGTCATGGGTATAGGTCTACCGGGTGTTGTGCCATGTGGCACGCTATGGTTTTGCTAGGTTATCCTTGGTCGCGCCCCGCGACTCTTATGGAGGTCTTACTCGCGGCCCGCGAGCGGCCTATAATATTTGTTTTATTTGATTTTTGTTAAAATTAAAGTTATTCAAGTTCGTTTATGTATATACGGGGTATAATAGGAATGTTTGGGGTGTTTTTATGAGGGTTGTTATATCCTCCCCACCTTGTTTTAGATCTCGCCCTCGAGGTCTACTGGAACAGGTGTAGATATTTCTTTTGCATTTCCGATTCGAGCTCCCAAGTATATTCTGGTCCTCTCTTGCAATCCAATTTCACTTTGACCAGAACTAATCTCTTGTGTTTGAGATTCTCGATCTTTCTGTCTTTAATCTGTAGTGGTTTTTCTACAAACTTAAGTTTCTCATATACCTCTATGTCCTAAAGAGGTATCACTAATGATTCGTCTGCTAAGCACTTCTTGAGATTACATACATGAATCACATCATGTATTCCTGCCATTTCCTCTGGCAATTTAGCTGATAAGCTACTAGTCCTATTCATTTGATAATTTCAAAAGGTCCAACATACCTGGGGCTTAACTTTCTTCTTTTAACAAATCTAACCACTCCTTTCCATGGAGAAACTTTTAATAATAATTTGTCTCCAACTTGAAACTCCAATGGTTTTCGCCTATTATCTGCATAACTCTTTTGACGATCTCGTGCGGCTTTTAGTCTTTCTTTGACATGAATAATCTTGTCCGTTGTTTCTTACACTATCTCTAGTCCAGATAGTTGCTTTTCTCCAATCTCTTCCCAACAGACAGGAGTTCGACACTTTCGTCCATAAAGTGTTTCAAACGGTGCAGCATTGATGCTGGTATGATAGTTGTTTTTGTAGAATAATTCTATTAGTGGTAAGTGATTGTCCCAATTTCCTCTGAAATCAATTACACAGGCTCTAAGCATATATTACATTGTCTGAATTGTCCTTTTGCTTTGTCCATCCGTTTGAGGATGGTAAGCTGTGCTTAGATTCAATCTGGTTCCCATTGCTTTTTGGAAACTTGTCCAAAAATGAGAAGTAAAACGGCTATCTCTATCAGACACAATAGATAAAGGAATTCCATGTAATGAAACTATTTCATTTACATATAACTTGGGTAATTGTTCCATACTAAAAGTTTCCTTCATCGGTAAGAAATGAGCAAATTTGGTTAATCTGTCTACAATCACCCAGATTGTATCATTACCTTTTCGTGTCTTGGGTAATTTGGTAACAAAGTCCATTGTTATCAATTCCCATTTCCAAATTGGCATCTCTAATTGCTGCAATAA
>JARYGA010004736.1:0-40501 GCA_030545235.1 Helianthus tuberosus | reverse complement strand
ATTAGGGGGTCGTCATTGCCGATTGGATATTTCATTGACCGCTTAAGATCGACACTCTTTTTAAATGCTCCTAATTGAATAGATAGATTGTTGTACTTCCGGTTTTTCAAAGCTTCGTGGGTTTTTACAAAGGGTCGTCCCAACACTAGAGGAGCGTCATCGAGGGTGACAAAGTCGGTTGGGATTACCATTTGATTTGTTTGAACCAAGACATCCTCAACTACACCAATTGATTTTATTACTTTCGGATTGGATAGAAAAATGGGTATTTGAAGTGGAGAAAAATCACTAATACTTAATTTTTCAAAAATGTAGTTGGGCATTATGTTAACACAAAGATCTTTATCAATTGTAACATTACTAATAAATGAATTTTGAAAAAAACATGGAACCGATGTAATGTTGATTTCAAATGGGTCTTCTATTATTAGCGAGGTTTGATCGTTAGCTAACTTAACGCTTACCGTTTTGTCAATTTTAGTGTTAGTGTTTAACTCTTTTAAAAACTTTGCATGAGTGGGAACTAAACAATGATTTTCAAAAGAAGGTGACAAGAGATTATTTTTTTCAAAATTAGACTCTTCTTGAATTTTAACGTTAACGGACTCACCTTATCGTTGTTTAACTCATGTGTCGGTTCTTCAATTATTTGTTCTTCCATTTTTACACTTTCAACTATCTCTTCTTTATTTAATTCTTCTCTTGCGCGGGACTCCTCTTCCCTTGCGCGAGATTCTTTTATGTAGCACTCGATAGTTTTAAGGTGTTCTAATATCCTATCGGTCACTTCGGTGATGGAGTAAGGATCGGGATTTTCAAAGCTTGAATCCGGTTGTTCGATCCTTTGTTCCTCATAATACCCATATGAAGTAGATGGTTCACACCATTGTTCTTCATTGTAAGCATATGATGGATAAGGGTCGTAATTTTGTTCTTCATAATACTCATATGAGGTGGGTTGTTCACGCCAAGGTTCCTCATAGTAAGCATATGAAGGTGGTGGCTCATATCTTGGTTTCTCAAAGTATGAGTATGAAGGCTTATACCTTGGTTCATCAAAATATGAGTATGAGGGAGGAGGTTCATACCTTTAGTCTTCATAGGATGTGTATGAAGTTGATGGCTCGTACCTGGGTTACTCATAATAGGTGAATGAAGTGGATGGTTGATATAAGTTACAATATTGAACCGAGTGCGGGTCACCACAATTAGTGCAATAATTATTCCTATAATCATCCTCCTCATAGGTGTAGTTGTAACCTCCAGAGTATTGATCCATAAGAATCACTCAGCAGACCACAACCAAGTCTCGAGATCAGAAAACAAAAATAAAAACGGAAACAGAGGCTGGACACAGCCCCGTGTTCAGTGGACACGGCCCCGTGTACAGAATCTGTATCTGGGCGTTTTAATTAAAGTTACTAATTCGGTTGAGCACGTGGCGTGTTCAGTGGACACGGCCCCGTGTTCAAGTTCTGTATCTGGGTGTTTAATGAAAAATATGCAGCACGGCCCCGTGTTCAGTAAGCACGGCCCGTGTTCAGGTTACTGTAAATGCAAAACTAAACTAAAATGCAGAAAAATGTGCGCGCGTTTTGAAAAGGTTTTGAAAAACTGATAGGCCCTCGATTTTAAGCTTTCTTAAAATCCTTGTGTCCCCGGCAACGACGCCAAAAACTTGATGTGCGTAAAGTGTGTATATAAATTTAAGTATATTTTAAGCCCTTTTTACACGTTAGTCAAGTTTTAAATTTATAAAACACGATATTTCACTAACACCAAACACACATATGGGCAAGTGCACCCATCGTGAGCGTAGTATAGTGTTGGTAAGATACCGAGGTCGTCCAAGGACACAAGAGCTTTTAGCACCGGTTTATCCTCAACGTCTAATCAAATCAAAAGTTAGAAAAAGGTTTTAAACTAGAAAAATAAAAACTAACTAAAATGCTGAAAAATAAAATAAAAGTATAAACAGATAGACAAGATGAATCACTTGGCTCCGACTCGTGTATAGTGTAACCTTTGATTATTTCCGCACTTTTGCACTTTTTAAGAGATTATCTTAGTTATTGTAGTAGGCCCCTCTTTTGAAGGTGACGTTACCCTCAACCCAGTAGTTTGAGTCAGCAAGGATACAATCCTAAAGGGTCGGATTATTGAAAGATAATTAATTAAGTTATTAATGCATATTATGGTAGGCCCCTCTTTTGAAGATGACGTTACCCTCGGCTAAGTAGTCTGAGTCAGCAGGGATACAGTCCTAAGTAGCCGGGTTAAAGTATTAAT
The DNA here is from genome assembly GCA_030545235.1 of Helianthus tuberosus. Lineage (NCBI taxonomy): Eukaryota > Viridiplantae > Streptophyta > Magnoliopsida > Asterales > Asteraceae > Helianthus > Helianthus tuberosus. The sequence goes on along the minus strand of JARYGA010004736.1, from coordinate 38,212 downwards.
AGTAGCTTACATATGAGGGGATCAAAGAGTTTGGACCCCCGCCATCCAATACCGGTGGGTATTGAAGGAGGTCCTACCAAATTTGACCCAGGTCATTGCAGGATCTATACACTGAACAAGGCAAGACTCTTACCAAACCGTTCCCTTAACCCTCGACCAGGTAGCCAACATACCTCCATATAGACCGTGGAGATATGAATGGTGAAAATCTTTTATTTTATATAGACAGTAAAATAATGCCAAGACACCACGGACAAACGATAAGGAAGAATTACCTTCAACATAAGAAACTAGTTATTAAAGTCATTATTACATAACCAAGTAAAAAGTGCGAAAAGATTAAAAATAAAAAGTATTACACTAGACACTTGTCTTCACCAAGTGATGTAAGAGACTTAGGCAAACATGGCCTTTGATTGTCAAGAACTCTTATGATCAATCTTGGATCCCGAGACGACTCACACACTCTATGATGGACAATGGATGATGGTGGTGGATGATGGTGTTGTGATGGTGGTGGGTGGTGGGTGAAGTGTGAGAGAGGGATGGTTTGCAAATGAGCCAAGCCTCCCTATTTATAGCCTGAACAGCAGCTCGGGCACGACCCCGTGTCCACTGGGCACGGCCCCGTGTCCATCATCTTCTCTTCCTTCATTAGTTGCAGTTTGTCTGCATTAGTTGACCACGCCCCCGTGTCCGCTGGGCACGCCCCCGTGTGCAGAAGCATATCTGTACTATCAATATTTGCCTGGATTCTGCGAATCTTATAGTTGACCACGGCCCCGTGTCCGCTGAGCACGGCCCCGTGGTGGGCAATAGAAGCTTCTATAGCTTTGTCTTTTATGCTGGCACTTGGGCACGCCCCCGTGTTCACTGAGCACGGGGCGTGTTCAGCCTTCTGTTTTCTTGTTTTGCTTGGGAAGATGCTGTCGGGGAGGTCAGGCATGCCACATTTGTTCCTTTTCTTGTATTTATGTTAGATTTACCTATCTTTTTGCTCCTTTTGTTCATTTGAGCTCATTTAATCCTGAAAATACAAAAGGAAGACAAAAGCACACTTTTTCCAACATTAGTACTAAAAAAAGGGTTAGTTTTATGCCACAATTGATGAAATTTATATGTTGCATTTTGTGCACATTACCCAGTAAAAATCATGAGTTTGAAAAAGAAAAGATACTGTTTGGTTATTGTAGATTATTTTTCTAGGTTTACATGGACTTACTTTTTACATTCTAAAGATGAGACTACAGGCATTTTGCAAGACTTTGTCAAATAGGTTGAAAAGCAATTTGACCTTCTAGTAAAAATCTTTAGAAGTGACAATGGAAAAAGGTTTAGAAACAAGGAGTTGGATGGTTTCTGTGTGTCAAAAGGGATTGTAAGGCAGTACAACATCCCAAGAACACCAGAACAAAATGGGGTGGTTGAAAGGAAAACATAACTTTGATTGAAGCTGCCAGAACAATGCTTGTAGACTCAGGTTTACCCTTAACTTTTTGGGCAGAGGCTGTAAACATAGTTTGTTATGTGCAGAACAGAGTTTTGATCAACCCCAGGCATCAAAAGACTGCCTATGAAGCTCTGTTCAAAATCAAACCACTGATCTCATATATCTAACTCTTTGGCTACCCATGTTTTATCTTAAACCTAAAAGATTCAATTTCAAAATTTGCAGCCAAAGTAGATTGTGGTTATCATTTGGGATACTCAACCACTGCCAAGACCTATAAAGTGTTTAACACAAAGACTAGGTGTGTGGAAGAGACTTTGAATGTAAATGTAACACCCTTATTATTATTTAACGATTTTCGTATAATTTACGAAGATAAAAGGGTAATTAGAATTTCAAATACATTGAAATTACGGGTTTCATTAAACTTTCTTACAGAATTAAAACTGTACAACATAACATGTGTGAGTTAGTCATTTAACAAAACAACGATACATAGTGCGGAAGCTTATTTCTTGATCGTGTTCGGTTCTTCGTTGAGCTTGATCATCCTCCGGTACTGTAAATATACCTACAATCCATAAAACATGAATTGAATCAGTCATACGTAGTTTAAAACGTGTCAAAACGAGTCCAGGAAGCTGAACTGATTGAAATACAATTTTTTCAACAAAAAGGGGTTCTGTCGCGCCACGTGACGGCACCATTTTGCTCCCTCGCGTGGCGCGGGGGAGGCACTTTTCCAGCAGGTCTGCAGCTCAGTTTCAGCTATGCCAGTTTTCACGGAAACGGCCATAACTTCTTCGTTATTGATCCGTTTTACGCGATTCTTTTTCCTAGGTGTCCGTAATTTAATCCTCCATCTTATGGAGTTAAAATCCTACATCCAACATAAGAAATTTTGAGACTTCTAAGCCTTTGACTCGTTACCTTTTTACCGAATTTTAACCCGTTTATGCATTTTATCAAACAAACGTATTTATGTGATTCCTATATCTCATACACATCTTCAAATTAATGTTACCTACTATATTAGGTTCTAATCATAGGTTTTTTACACAATTTAAACCCGTTTTCGCTCGTATGCTTATTTTGACCCGTTAAGGGTATTTAAGCACTTTAAAGCTTGAAATCGCTTTCATTCATTTCTAGCATCTTATTCCTACATTTCTTATCAAGTAACCTTCAACTACAACTCTTTGTGTGTTGGATTTCAATGTGTATATCTATATGTTCCGAGTTTTACCCTTCGGATTGTTATTTTACGGCAAGACTCAAATAGAGCTATTTGACTAACGTATTACATCTTTCAACTTCTACACTTATTCTAAGTATTTATTTAATCATGAAACTCGTTTCCAAACAACCTTTAAGGGTTGTTTGTTCAATTTAACCTACAAGGGCGTTTTGGTCAATTTTGGTCCTTCTTTTACGACGAAGGACTTTCAGATACTTGTTTGACCCAAAAATTCGATCTTTTAACTATAACCTTGTTTAGAAGCCATTATGTTTCTAAAACACTACAATTATAACTTGAATTATTCGGTTTATCTTTAAGATAACCAAATATCCAATTTGACCTTGTTTAACTCTTAGAAAACCTCAAGTTCTACATGATGAGTTGAATCATTATACATACCTGGCTCGGATCAATATATTGACCCGTTTCAATACCTTGACTTAGTAGCCGCTAAGCAATAGCGATGTGCGTATCCATTTGATATTTATTCCTATAAACATGTAAATCGACAAACCATTAGTCGATATTCTCAAAGGGTGATAATTTCACCTTTTGACCCGTTTATTTACCTAGTGATCTTCGTCACTTCAACTAAATGCCAATTTCATGTATTATGCTAATTTAAAGTCTACTAACGAAAATACTAAATCAAGCATAACGTAACGGAATCGTAGTTACGTACCTTTTAAGCATCCTTTCCAAACGTGTATTTCCACCGGCTTGTCCATTTGACGATCCGGATTCCTCACCTAAAGAGTTCAATTCACAATCCGTTTAGAACCCTTTTTCAATCATGTATCGCATAATTCGCTAAATCATCACAATCATGCATTTTAACTTTAAATTTCAATTTCGAGCCTTCTTTGGGGCATTTTTACAAACACCTTAAGGGCAGAATTTTAAATAATTCATTAACAAGCTCATAACTTGTCATATAACCCGAATTTTCATCAATCAAGCTTTTTAACACAAATATTTTCCTTTACAAATTCTGAAATAACTTCACATATGTCAAATTACACTAGAACAACCCCAAATTTCCTAGTGTTTATCAATGTTCTACATAACCCACTAGTCACCTACAATGGTGACCATGGATTTCACTAGAATTTAGCATAATTTCAACATGTACTTGTCTAGGGTTTACTCCTAGACATTTTAATGTTCCTAATTCATCTACAATTCCTACATGCATCATCAGATTTTAAGTTCTCTAAATTCATGAGAATTTCAAGTAGAGAATTTTTGTCAAATTTTACATACCTTATGATCTCCTTGCAATGGGGATCATTAATCTATGCTCGATTTTCGTTTTGGACTTGGTTTGATCCTTCAATTTGTGAGATTAGTGAAGCTAGGGTTTTTGAAGCTCCTGGGGATGCTTCTGGTCGAACTGAACACCCACAAAACACACTGAATGTGTGTTTTATTTTTAAGTTTTTCTTTTTATAACTTAACTTTCCATTTACCCGCATTTGGTCCCTCTTGTTTGGTTAGTTTATTAAATAGGTCACAACCTACTTAACTTTTAACAACATTACCACTTTTTTTTTTATAAACTAGGTTAAACATTCCTAGCTAATTTAACGAGTTCGGGGAATTTACGACTAAGTTTATTTTAAGTCCCGTTATCTCGGGCTTCTATAAACTTTATTTCTTTGAAAACTTTCATTTAACTTTTATTTTAATAATAGGCTTGTTTATTTAAGAATCCTAATATTCACCGGGTTACTTTTACCACTAAAGTTAAATTACCCGTCTTTTAGTTTAAACGTGGTTTGATTACCAAACCCGTTTTCGGGGTGTTACAGTAAAGTCTACCCCCCTTAAAGAGGTTTCGTCCTCGAAACCTTTCTTACATAGTTCATGGAGTGTTAAACTCAATGCATTTGACCTGAGTAATCTTTTAAGCATTACTCATACTTTAACCAATTGTTAGTATTACCAGAAAAATATGGTAATATCTTTTTGGTTACAAAACATCTACGTACCTCATACGACATAATGCAACATGAAATAACGTAATTTTGTTATTTTTACTAGTTTAGTTAATTTAGCGATATCTATCGCTTTTATATATTATCGAACTCTTTATGAATCCGTTACTTTGATCCGTTTAAAGGTCTTTAGTGAAATCTTTCACTTTTAGCAACAATTTATTTTGTTTTCAAATTCATTTATTCGGTTCAGTTTTACCGAATCCACTGCTTACAAGCAACCAAATTTATTTAAATGACCTTAACCGGTCTCACTAACTAGACTTATTAGTCCAGTTATTATTATTATTATTTTTTTTTTACCGCTCGCTTGGTTATAATGTGATTCTACTTCACATTGCATTTCTTGACCGTGATCGTGTCACATCATGTTTAATTTATATCAACCTTTCATTTTCGAAAATATCACTTTTCGAATATATCGTCTTGCGCCTATTAGTGTCAAGACTTGTATCTTTCATGCTTACTATTTAAATTCCTATCGGAATTTATATTTGTAAAAACGTTATTTCTTATCAATACTGAAGTTTTAGTTTAGCATCTTCTCTTTAACTTTTGTCAATTATCCATACCGGGATATTGACAGTCCAAAATTTATTCTTTTGTAGTCTTTGTTTTAGGCGAGGATTCTCAACTGATTTCCTCGCTTAGTCTAATTAACCCGTAGGTTTTATCACTTAGCCTTATGGGCTATTTTCTTAAGCTTTCACCTCTTTAAGGCGAGGCCCTTATGATCCTTTTGCTTCAATTCATGACCCGTGGGTCATTCCGACCTCGTAGATCTTTACACTAATTAATATCCCGTAGGTTATGATGATCCCGTAGATCATCTTTTATTCGAGTCTTTATTCAAATGTGTATACGTTTATATACGCATATGGCGTTAAGGCACCCCTTTTTATGTTTAGCATTATTCACCTTTACTTTTTGAATTTCGTTTGACCTTGACCGTAGTCTAAGGCTACATTGTTTTCCTTCGAATTATCTTTCCGACTTCTTGACTTCTAACGTCAATTACACGTCGGTTTGCCCTACGCTTACCGTTACCCGGTTCATACTTATACTCCTTTACAACCCATTACCCGGGTCTTTCTATCTTATTGTTTTTTGCTTTCCGGTTTCACCGGTTTGCGTTTTCCTATTATAATAAGCGTTATTCCTTAATTGACTCGTTTGACTCATTTTGGGTGAATTTTCATCACTTATGAATGTCAAACTTCATTCTTTATTTGACCCGTCCAACTTTGAAATGGTTGAACATAATTACCAAAATTTATGTTTGCGAAAATTCTTGTCATCTTTTAGTCATGACTCATATTTCGAGTCTTTTGACTTTCTATTTCGCGTTCCTGTTTCTCAGTCTACGCATGCGTTTAATTCCTTACCCATCAACCGGGTGTTTTACCGAAATCGTTATCATTGCACCCCCTTCCGGTATGCATTAAGACTTTGTTTCGATTTACTTGGTCATCTTAGCGAAATCCGTCGCTTTTATTTGACAATGTCTTTTATTCTTTACGTGACCACCATTGGCGGCCTCATTAATTATGAGTGACGATTATCATCATTATCCTTGCTTTACTACGACTAAAGTTAACAACCTTGATTATCTTTTTCGTGTGGGCAACACCTTTGTTTTTATGACCCGGCGGTCGTCTATACTTTGGTTTTACTTGCCCGTTTTGTTCACCATGGCCCTTTCGTCCAAGATGACTTATTTTCGTGAATTTTCTTTTCATCATTCATTTGTATCATCATTTACATTAATCCTTGTCCCTTCTATCGGGCTCATTATCCTAATGTAATATGCTTCCGTCACCCGGCTGTGCGTTTACATTATTTTCAACTATTTTGTTCATTTGTTTCATTTGGGTACTTTTTAATTTGTCCCATTCACCCCGTCCTTACTACATCGGATGCAAATGTGTCCGCTATAAGAAGTTCATGGTATCATATGCCACTACTTACTTGGCCAGAGTTAGCGATTAACACATAACACGCATGACCTTTTTATAGTTTTCACATCACGCCCTATGTAAGTAATGCCTCTATTTGTTTCTCTTGGAAACAATATCCCGAATACATTTTCTATTTGGGTTTTTCCAAGTTTTTAATCTACATATGCAACTTTCAATTTCTACATATTTGTTGCATATTACTATTTGTGCAATTAAATTTAAAATGTGCACCTGGTAATGCTTGCCCTAACGGGCTTCTCTTGCCATTAGCCTTATTCGCGACCGTTACGCGATTTAGGTCCTTGATGAGCATACTCTTTGGACCATTCCTCTGTCAAATCTGCGATTTGTTAAACTCTCGTTATCCTCATATGCGAGTGTCCTTCAACTAAAACATATACAACAGTTAGTAATTTCAACATTAAAGGATGCCCGTATTATAATACAAGGATTTTCTACTATACGCATCAACGCGTGTAATTTTGTTGACTATATTTATTCTATATCGATTTTATTGGTGTAACGTGTATTACACAATAACACTATGTGTTGTTCTCAACACTTTAATCATACTAAACCATTGATATACATGTACTTACCGGATTTGCGATCAAGCCTCGAACCGAACACACTTTATTCTTTAACCATGAGCTCTGATACCAACTTGTAACACCCTTATTATTATTTAACGATTTTCGTATAATTTACGAAGATAAAAGGGTAATTAGAATTTCAAATACATTGAAATTACGGGTTTCATTAAACTTTCTTACAGAATTAAAACTGTACAACATAACATGTGTGAGTTCGTCATTTAACAAAACAACGATACATAGTGCGGAAGCTTATTTCTTGATCGTGTTCGGTTCTTCGTTGAGCTTGATCATCCTCCGGTACTGTAAATATACCTACAATCCATAAAACATGAATTGAATCAGTCATACGTTGTTTAAAACGTGTCAAAACGAGTCTAGGAAGCAGAACTGATTGAAATACAAATTTTTCAACAAAAAGGGGTTCTTTCGCGCCACGTGACGGCACCATTTTGCTCCCTCGCGTGGCGCGGGGGAGGCACTTTTCCAGCAGGTCTGCAGCTCAGTTTCAACTATGCCAGTTTTCACGGAAACGACCATAACTTCTTCGTTATTGATCCGTTTTACCCGATTCTTTTTCCTACGCGTCCGTAATTTAATCCTCCATCTTATGGAGTTAAAATTATACATTCAACATAAGAAATTTTGAGACTTCTAAGCCTTCGACTCGTTACCTTTTTACCGAATTTTAACCCGTTTATGCATTTTATCAAACAAACGTATTTATTTGATTCCTATATCTCATACACTTCTTCAAATTAATGTTACCTACTATATTAGGTTCTAATCATAGGTTTATTATACAATTTAAACCCGTTTTCGCTCGTATGCTTATTTTGACCCGTTAAGGGTATTTAAGCACTTTAAAGCTTGAAATCGCTTTCATTCATTTCTAGCATCTTATTCCTACATTTCTTATCAAGTAACCTTCAACTACAACTCTTTGTGTGTTGGATTTCAATGTGTATATCTATATGTTCCGAGTTTTACCCTTCGGATTGTTATTTTACGGCAAGACTCAAATAGAGCTATTTGACTAACGTATTACATCTTTCAACTTCTACACTTATTCTAAGTATTTATTTAATCATGAAACTCGTTTCCAAACAACCTTTAAGGGTTGTTTGTTCAATTTAACCTACAAGGGCGTTTTGGTCAATTTTGGTCCTTCTTTTACGACGAAGGACTTTCAGATACTTGTTTGACCCAAAAATTCGATCTTTTAACTATAACCTTGTTTAGAAGCCATTATATTTCTAAAACACTACAATTATAACTTGAATTATTTGGTTTATCTTTAAGATAACCAAATATCCAATTTGACCTTGTTTAACTCTTAGAAAACCTCAAGTTCTACATGATGAGTTGAATCATTATACATACCTGGCTCGGATCAATATATTAACCCGTTTCAATACCTTGACTTAGTAGCCGCTAAGCAATAGCGATGTGCGTATCCATTTGATATTTATTCCTATAAACATGTAAATCGACAAACCATTAGTCGATATTCTCAAAGGGTGATAATTTCACCTTTTGACCCGTTTATTTACCTAGTGATCTTCGTCACTTCAGCTAAATGCCAATTTCATGTATTATGCTAATTTAAAGTCTACTAACGAAAATACTAAATCAAGCATAACGTAACGGAATCGTAGTTACGTACCTTTTAAGCATCCTTTCCAAACGTGTATTTCCACCGGCTTGTCCATTTGACGATCCGGATTCCTCGCCTAAAGAGTTCAATTCGCAATCCGTTTAGAACCCTTTTTCAATCATGTATCGCATAATTCGCTAAATCATCACAATCATGCGTTTTAACTTTAAATTTCAATTTCGAGCCTTCTTTGGGGCATTTTTACAAACACCTTAAGGGCAGAATTTTAAATAATTCATTAACAAACTCATAACTTGTCATATAACCCGAATTTTCATCAATCAAGCTATTTAACACAAATATTTTCCTTTACAAATTCTGAAATAACTTCACATATGTCAAATTACACTAGAACAACCCCAAATTTCCTAGTGTTTATCAATGTTCTACATAACCCACTAGTCACCTACAATGGTGACCATGGATTTCACTAGAATTTAGCATAATTTCAACATGTACTTGTCTAGGGTTTACTCCTAGACATTTTAATGTTCCTAATTCATCTACAATTCCTACATGCATCATCAGATTTCAAGTTCTCTAAATTCATGAGAATTTCAAGTAGAGAATTTTTGTCAAATTTTACATACCTTATGATCTCCTTGCAATGGGGATCATTAATCTATGCTCGATTTTCATTTTGGACTTGGTTTGATCCTTCAATTTGTGAGATTAGTGAAGCTAGGGTTTTTGAAGCTCCTGGGGATGCTTCTGGTCGAACTGAACACCCACAAAACACACTGAATGTGTGTTTTATTTTTAAGTTTTTCTTTTTATAACTTAACTTTCCATTTACCCGCATTTGGTCCCTCTTGTTTGGTTAGTTTATTAAATAGGTCACAACCTACTTAACTTTTAACAACATTACCACTTTTTTTTATAAACTAGGTTAAACATTCCTAGTTAATTTAACGAGTTCGGGGAATTTACGACTAAGTTTATTTTATGTCCCGTTATCTCGGGCTTCTATAAACTTTATTTCTTTGAAAACTTTCATTTAACTTTTATTTTAATAATAGGCTTGTTTATTTAAGAATCCTAATATTCACCGGGTTACTTTTACCACTAAAGGTAAATTACCCGTCTTTTAGTATAAACGTGGTTTGATTACCAAACCCGTTTTCGGGGTGTTACAGTAAAGTTCAATGAACTTTCTTCACTGAAAATCCCTGCAAACCCTGCTGAATTATTTGATCTTGATAAATTTACATTTGAAGATGTGTCTGTCAAGACTAACCCTGCAGGTACTCCACAATCTCCACCACAAGATTATGGATATGATGTTGTGATTCCACAATACAAAATCACATCCACCACCAGAGCAGCAGATGTTCAAAACAGCTATCAAAGCTCATCCACTGCTGCATCAACAGTTGTTGACCAAAGTAGCCATTTAACCTCTGCCACCACATCATCCCCAACCACTGTTGATAAAAATCTATCAACAGTGGATAAAATTCAACACTGTACCACACCCATTCCTCCACCTCCATTTCAAATAGATGTTGAATCATCAAAGTCACCAACAGATGTTAGCTTAGATGAATCACATTTGCAGCCTTCACCTTTAAATGCCATTGTTCCATACAAGGGAGACCTGATCTTTCTTAAATCTCATCCACCTGATCAAGTGATTGGCAACATCAATAAAGGGGTTCTCACAAGAAGTCAATCCCAAAACATCTGTCTTTTTGCTGGCTTTCTATCACTCCATCAACCAGTCAAGTACCAAGAGGTACTGAAAGACAACAGTTGGGTGGAAGCTATGCAAGAAGAGCTCTAACAGTTCAAGAGACAACAAGTATGGGAACTTGTACCACTACCAGGGGATGTAATTCCAATTAGCACAAAGTGGGTCTTCAAAAACAAAACTGATGAAAGGGGTATTGTTGTCAAGAACAAAGCCATGCTTGTGGTTCAAGGTTACAGACGGGAAGAGTGCATTGATTATGATGAAACTTTTGCCCCTGTAGCAAGACTTGAAGCTATTAGACTGTTCTTAGCTTTTGGTGTCAACCACAATATCAAGGTGTATCAAATGGATATCAAGTGTGCATTCCTCTATGGCAAAATCCAAGAAGAGGTATATGTTTGTCAACCTCCTGGTTTTGAGGATCCTTTTTATCCAAATCATGTCTACAAGCTAAACAAAGCTTCGTATGGCTTGAAACAAGCACCAAGGGCTTGGTATGAAACTCTTTCCAGTTTTCTAATTTCTATTGGATTTACAAGAGGTAAGATTGATATAACATTGTTCTTAAAATGGAAAGGTAAAGATTTGATAATTGTACAAATTTATGTTGATGACATCATTTTTGGAAGCACATGCAATGCAATGTGTGAAGAGTTCAGACAACTCATGACAACAGAGTTTGAAATGAGTGAAAGTGAACTACAATGCTTTCTTGGTCTCTAAGTTAAGCAAATGCAAAATGGTACTTTCATTCATCAAAGCAAATATGTAAAAGAACTTTAAAACAAATTTGAGATGAATGATTGTAAACCATGTAGTACACCCATGGCAACCACAAAGCTTGCCATGTCTGGTGAAAAAGATGATTTGGTTGATCAAACCCTATATAGAAGAATGGTTGGGTCTTTATTGTACCTAACTGCATCTAGGCCAGACATCATGTTTGCAACATGTGTTTGTACCAGATCCCAATCAACACTTAGGAAGTCTAACCTCATTGCTGTGAAAAGGATATTCAGATACATAAAAGGTGCTCCCACACTTGGTATCTGGTACCCTCCTAATGGAAATGTCAAGCTTTCAGGTTTCTCAGACAGTGATTTTTCTAGATGCAAAACAACCAGGAAGTCTACATCAGGAGGGTGCCAATTCCTCGGCAATTGCTTAGTGTCTTGGCAAAGCACAAAGCAAGCAGTTGTTTCCACATCCACTGCTGAAGCAGACTACATTGTTGTTGCAAGCTGTACAACCCAACTGTTGTAGCATCAAAATCAATTGCTAGATTTTGGTATCACTGATTTAAAGACTCCTCTCATGCTGGATAATCAAGCAGCTGAAAATATCGTCAAAAATCCAGTTTCTCATTCAACCACCAAGCATATTGACATCAGACATCACTTTGTGAGGGATTGCTATGAAAAATGTTTGATTTCTCTGCATCACGTTCCAACTAAAGATAAGCTGGCAGATGTGCTAACAAAAGCATTAGATACATCCACCTGGAAAGCTTGATCTCTAGAGTTGGCATGCTTAACATGGACTAACAAGCAAAACTTGGTTTTCCATGAATAAAAAGCATTAAAATGTTTTTCAGAAAATAAAAACCCATCCTTAAAAATAGTTAAAATGAAATTTTTCATAAATCCTTAAAATTCTGTCCATATCCACTGTTTGTTTCAAACATCTGATTGTTGAAAAATTCTCCCACTGTTGAAAGACAACCTCTGTTTCTTCATTTCATTGTTGTCCATTGTTGCTTAAACATCAGTGTTTCAACCACTGATATTATTATTCACTTATCTCAACCCCTAATATTGCCCATCAGTGGTTTCCAAACAACTGTCTTCCACTTTGTCCATTAGAGGTTGCCACGTGGGCAGATGTTAACCGTCCGATCTTCGAAACCGCTGCCATGTCAGCATTCACGTTTTCACTTTAATAAAACCCTGATAAAACCCCCAAACAGAGTTTTCACTGCCGTATCGAATTCAAAAAATTATTCAAAACGGTTACCATCTTGCTTTCGTCTCTTTCTCATTCATTCGCGATTTTCACTCCGACCATGGCTCTCATCATCAAACATCCACACAACTACCACTGTACCTTCGAAAAGATGGATAAAAATACAGACTTTCATTCCATCATTGATACTCTATCTTCCTCAAAGTACAAAACTTTGCTCACTTGTAATGCACCCATTTATCAAGATACCCTATGAGATTTCTGGGCTAACGCTGAACTTCAAGATAAAAAGCCTTGGGTAATTTCCTCAAAAGTGGGAGGTATTTTGGTCCAAATATCTCCACAAACCATCTCAGAGGTTTTTGTTAGTGCATGGAATGTCTGTTGACTTCGTCTGCATTAAGTCTTAGGTTAAGATAGGTCAAAATAGGGTTTAGAATGTCAAAATCATGTATTATGTTGATAGGTCCGCTTATGTGTACATGTAGGTCCGCTTATATGTCAGGTCCGCTTATGTGTACATGTAGGTCCGCTTATATGTCAGGTCCGCTTTTATGTCAGTCCATATAAGCGAACCACATCACACTATAAATAGGCTGACATGTTGAACTTGGAGCGGACCTAGATCATAGCTTGTGGAACGAAACTCTGTCAAATTGTAATCAGAAAGCAATAAAAGAGAAGAAATTAAAGAGAATAGTTGTTGTAACTTTGTGTGCATTGATTCCGCCTTTACACATGAAGATGAACGTCCTTGACTGACTTTTCGAGGTCGAAGAACGGTCCAACAAGTGGTATCAGAGCTCAGGACGAGGAGTTCATACTACTACAGCTTGATTCTACCGAATTCTCTGATTTCTACTCTCTTTCTTTCATACTTTTTCGATTTGAAGTGGTTCCTACGGTTGAAATTGTCTGATTTTTTAGTATAACGTGCGGAACATACTTTTAACAAACCCTAGAAAGTTTCAAGTTAAAACTTGGCTTAAAAAATGGTTAAAATTGGGTAAACGTTAGGTCCGCTTTTACGGTCATTCGTAGGTCCGCTTGAAAGTTCACATTAGGTTCGCTTCTAAGGCATTGTTGCTCGATATTACCTGTTAGGTCCGCTTATCCGGACAATATCTTGTTAGGTCCGCTTATCCGGACAATATCTGTTAGGTCCGCTCATACTGACAATACCTGGTCCGCTTATCCGGACATTGACCTGGTCCGCTTATCTGGACATTTATCAGGTCCGCTTATACGAATCTTGAGATCCGCTTATGGTGACATGTGTGGTCCGCTTATGTGATCAATAATTGGTTCGTTCTTAAATCAGGATAGTGGTTCGCTTTTTAGTCATCGTCTTCACGTGGTTTGAACAATATAACAAGTCACCGCCCCACTTATATAAACGGCCCAATCATAATTTGGTGAAACAGATATTGTCGGCCAACAAGAACAAATCATTTGTTAAATCAAAAGAACAAAGGCCTAATCACGTTTGAGATCAATAATAGTTGTCTGTTGTATGATTTGTTTGGTTTATATTGCACCGCCCCATTAATATAAGTGGCCTAATCACAGCCCAATCACAATTGAAGTGTATTAAACATTGGTGGCAACAATTAATGTACCGACCTAGTTGCCAGCCACGTGAATTGAATAGGCAACCCATGTGACTTCATTTGTTAGCGGCCCAATCAAGGTGTTTTAAATTTGAAATTTGTCAGCCCAACTTTGAAAACAGTTTAATGTAGTGGAGGCATTATTGTCAGTTTGCATTAAATCAATTGTGCATTGTGATTTGTTATTGTGTCAGCTCAACTTGATAAGCTACAACACAGATAATCACGTGATTGTCGACACAAGAATTAATTGGCCCAATCAGTAATTGTGTACATTTAAAACGACCCATTAATTGCTTGATTTTATCGAGATGTGTTAAAAGTGTTGTCGGGCCATTTCAAACTAATTGGACATTTCAAAACATCAAGTAAAAGAAGGTTGAATTGTGTGTCAAAGCCCAATTCATCGGCCCAATCAGACTTTCAAAAGAAATATAGTTCAAGCCCATTCATTTTGAAACCCGAACAACATTGAAACGAGTCCGCGAATCTTTGAAAATGAGTCCTTAGATTGATTTCATCAAACACACTGTTACATATTCAGTTTGTTTGAACTGATAGCTTGTTTGTTTTGTTTGCAGGTGATTTCGAGGTTATTCAAGGACATAAAAAGATGGCAAATTCCGAACCTATTCCGTGGAAAGACGATCGAACTGAAGAGCAGAAGTATAGATACAGAAAAATGATTGCTGAAAACAAAATCAATAGAATCTCTCGTATCTATCTGGAAGCAAGGAGAGCAAATAGATGGGATCCGAACAGAGAGTGTTATCTTGATGAGTATGGAAATATTGCGATCGATGATAGTACGCTTGATATCGAAGCCATAATCCAGCAGTACAAAGAAGAGGATGATTATTGGCAAAAGAAATGGTGGGGAGATGAAGAAGAGAAAAAGAAAAAGAAAGAGTTACTAGATGAAATTGAAAGAAACTCAGAAAATATGAGTTTGAATGAATTTCTTGAATTAATCAAAAAGATTAAAGAAGGAATGACAAAGAATGAAGAATCAAAGAAGGATGAAATTTCAAAAGTTGAAGTTGTGTGCTTAAAATGCGAAAAATCCGAAGCAGAAAATTTCAATCTCTTGAAAGATGTGGAGAATTTGACAGTGGAAATCAAAAGCTTGAAGGATGAGAAAGAATCTGATAATAAACAGATTCTTGAAATGAGAGAAAATTGTGAGAAATTGACGTCTGAAAATGACAAACTGTTGAGTAGTTTGGACAGTTTGACATTGGAAATTAATGACTTGAAAGAAAAAGAAAAAGATTTTGGAAAAATCAAAATTGAAAATGAAAACGTTTTTTGGATAAAATTGGAAAATGAAACGTTAAAAGAAAAAGAAAAAGATTTTCAAAATCAAATCAAGATTTTAGAAGATGAGAGAGATATTTTTGGTAAAGATAATCTTGAAAAACAAATTGAAATCAATTCTCATCTTGCTAAAATCATTCAGCTTGAAAAAGAAGCTGAAAAAGCTCGGATGAAAATCAAAGAGCTTGAAGTGAAATTGAAAGGTTTTGTGACTTCGGCACCATATAAGTGTCCAAAACCGATCAATTCTGTTCCAATAAGTGACAATGTCACAAATTTTGACAAAGTCAAAATTGAAGATTGTGATGAAATATCTGATGATGAAAAAGAAAAGAAAAGAAAAATATTTTTAGATTTACAAGAAAAATTTAAAAATACTGTTTTGCAATCTACTGAAACAGGTGAATGTTCTAAACAAAAACCTGTTAAGAAGAGTGTAGAACAGAAACAAAAAGTTAAAAATTTGAAAAATTTTAAAAATGAAAATAAAAGCTCATCAGATAAGTCATCCAATCATTATCAAAAATCACAAAAATTTAAAAATGAAAACTCACAAAATGTTGGTAATAAGTGGTGCAGGTTTGACCACAGTGCTTCAAAGACAAATCCAGTTTTCAAGAAGAATGATGATTACCACAAGGCAAATCAATGTTTTGATCTAAGTGTGTGGTATGAAGAAGGTGTTTGGTATGAAAGTAATAAGAGGTATGATAACAGAGTGTGTTACACTTGTGGATTTCAAGGACACATTGCTGTTAATTGCCAAAGTCAGAGATTCGAAACGAGAAGGTGCTATGAATGCCAAATCAGAGGACACATTGCCAGAAATTGCCCAATGAGATTAAAGGCACGATCGAGGGCTGATTCTCAAAGAATGGCAAGGAAATCAGTCAGTGTCAAGCCCAAAGAACAGAAAGTTCAAGAACCAAAAGTTCAAGAAAAGAAAGTGAAGCTTTCTCAAGGGCAGAAAGACAGACTGAGGAAGAAGAGAAAGAAAGCAAGAGAATACTTGGAGAAAATTTTGTCCTCGGATAAAACTGGTAATCCGAGAAAAAGTTCTGATGAATTACTTTCCCCAACTGCAAAGGCAAGCAAAACAAATTCATCAGATACACATCTGAGGACAAATGGGAAAGCAAAAAGGGAGTTAAAGAAAGAAAAATTAACTAATCAAAATGATAACCAATCAAAGAAAGTTAATTTTTCTGAAAAAATCTTGATCAAGGTTTTTGAATATAAAAGAGATTGTGAAAGTTTATTCATTTCACAGCCTAATAAAAAGGGAAAACCTAGATCTAGTAAGAATTGGATACCAATGAAGGTTGGCGATGAATTTGTTTCTTCAAAAACAAAGGAGCCACCATCAGGCGATGAATCTGACGTCTCAAAGTCAGACAAGTCACCATTAGGCAATGAAACTGACTTGTCAAAGTCAGAAGAGCCATGTGTTGGTAATGATTCTGGTTCGTCAAAACCAGAAGAGCCATCTGTTGAGATAAAAACTGTCACACCCAAGGCTGGTCAGGCTTGGGTGAATCTTTTCAAATAGAAAAACCTGACTTGCCGGAGCTTCCTAGTTGGTAAGTGTGAAGCAGGTATCGGCATCATTCTTGAGAAATTCACAGGATGGTAACTGTGATATTTCGATTTATAAGTGGTAAATCAGGGACATTAAATTGTACTTGATTTTCTACTAGTATTTGTTGTTGACAAGGGTCTTAATTGTTAAATCTTTCAAAATGGTTAAAGAAGAACAATGTGATGAAACCCCGAATTTGTGAAATGACACATAAAACTAATTTTCCGGAAAAATCATTTGATTAAAACAAACTTAAGTGTTTTGAAATCATAATGGGAAAATAGTTTGTTGTCAGGGGGAGTTCTGATTGTTTATGCCGAGTGAATGGCGAATTGAAGCGATTTGATATTAGTTTGTCACGTTTCTTGTATAGTTTGTTTTCAAATTTTCTCAGAAAATCAAAATTGAAACATATTTTGATTTTAGGGGGAGAAAAATTTTTAAAAAATAGAAAATTTGAAAATGCCAAAAACATTGAAAAAGCAAAAATGAGTTTTGTTGTGAAAAAGAGGAAATGATAGTAAATCAGTGAACTATCACAACATGCTAAAGATATGGAAAGTTAAAAAGTGATAAACGGTCTCACTGATGATGTGTCAGTAGGTTTTTGCACATTTAGTAGATTGTGACGAGATATAAACCTAAATTTCAAACTTGCTTATATCGTGGGTAACATCTCTCGGATATATGGGTAACCCCCGAAATCTTGTTTGAAAGGTCTCGTATTCTGATATACTAGGTTTTTATACTCAATGATGTCTGGGGTATTATTCCGGGACTTCTGTTGAACGGTAGTTCTGACCTAGTCCTCGAATAATACTTTCTGCAAATGCTTGAAACATAGCATCACCCACAGCATCAATGATAAGACAATAAAATTGCTTAGCAATGCTGTTGTAAAAAAGATCCTCTAAAGGGGACACACCCAAAAGTTGAGTCATGATCTCTCTGCTGAACGGTAGTTCTGACCTGAGCTCTCATGATTCTTCATAATTTATTAACCCCTTACAGATATCATTTGTGTTATAATTGCCTGTAAGACTGAATATTGGGATCTGGATACGGGAGTATATTCTGAGGTGGGACACGTGATTAAGTCTAAGTATCTAAGACATTAAACTCGTATCTCGAAGCAGTTGAAATGTGTGTGAAAATTTAAGTGGATTAGTATACTGACAATCTAAGTGAATCGTTTAGAACTTAACATGTTTAAAGCTTAACGGTGCTAGTGATTTGTCTCATAAACTGATATGATCCTCTTACACAAACTCACAAAAATATTGTTTGTATATATTTTGTTTACTGCATTTCATTCAAAACAAAAATCCAAAAATATTTTCGACAACTGATGTTGAAGAGCTGATATTCAAAATTCGAGTGCTAAATATGATGAACTACATTGGGTTGGGAGAATTTGTTGAAAACTTTGAATGTCATATACAAATGTTTTGAAAGATTGTGTGTTTAGTTAATCAAGGTCATTCATTTGAACTTAATGTAACTAGTATGTTTTGCTGAATATATGATGTCTACCAGTAAGTTTCTTAAATTCAATTGTTATAAATTTGTGAAACTTATGTTGAGGTAGAGGATGTGCAGGGTAACAGATTTTGAATTTCATCATTCCCACGAAAGCTAAATGTTAAAGCTTGAACCAGATACCTCAGATTCTAGCATATCGAGAGGGGGAGTCTGTGAAAGGGGGAGTCTGGATCAACAGTCAAAGGGAAGATGGAAATTAGAATCAGGTTGTGATTCTAAACCTGTGAAGAATGCTTATGATGTGAAGACAGAGAGTTGGAGAAAAGACCAAGACTGAAGACTCAGGAGCTGAAGACTTCGTCAACATCCAAGGGGGAATCTGTTAGTGCATGGAATGTCTGTTGACTTCGTCTGCATTAAGTCTTAGGTTAAGATAGGTCAACATAGGGTTTAGAATGTCAAAATCATGTATTATGTTGATAGGTCCGCTTATGTGTACATGTAGGTCTGCTTATATGTCAGGTCCGCTTATGTGTACATGTAGGTCCGCTTATATGTCAGGTCCGCTTTTATGTCAGTCCATATAAGCGAACCACATCACACTATAAATAGGCTGACATGTTGAACTTGGAGCGGACCTAGATCATAGCTTGTGGAACGAAACTCTGTCAAATTGTAATCAGAAAGCAATAAAAGAGAAGAAATTAAAGAGAATAGCTGTTGTAACTTTGTGTGCATTGATTCCGCCTTTACACATGAAGATGAACGTCCTTGACTGACTTTTCGAGGTCGAAGAACGGTCCAACAGTTTTTTTAGATGAACGATTTAGCAGGTAAAACTTCATTTCCTAAAAGTGAGTATCAAATTGATTTGATCGAAAGAGAGTATGCAGGACAGTTAACAAAAGCAACCATGCAAAAAGAAGAATTGCCACCTTCTATGAAATTCTTGTTTCATACCCTGCTCACATGTGTTTCAAACAAAACAACTTCTTTCAATGAAATTCCTTAAAAAATTCAATACTTGGGGTATGCTATTATGTCAAAAACTTATTTCAATTACTCCCAAGCATTATTTACTGATTTGGTTAATAATTTGAAAAATGTTAAAGAAAAGAAGCCACAAGCTTTTTTGTTGTTCCCAAGGTTCCTAAGCTATTATTTACAACAGAAAATTCCAAAAGAAAATGTAAAAGCTTTGGAACAAGGAACACCTTTCCAAATAAACAGTTTATCTTCTAAAACATTTACTCGCCTTATGGCTAAAGAGTCAAAAGTTTCTAAAACACAAACAGAGGAGTCTGAGCAAATTTTGGATAAGTCCACATCTGCTTCTCAGACTTCTGCTGTTGAGCCCACTGCTCCTGGTTAACACAGCAGCACAACCACTACTGTGCAACCCCCACCAAAAACCATCAAAAAGACCAAAAAGAAAAAGTCCAATAAGCCCACCAAACCCACTAAAAAGGGCCTTCTGGAAGATGAGATCCCAGAAGTTAACCCGGTGACAACACAAAAGTCACCAGAAACCACTGTTGCTACTTCCTCACAACAGTTGGAAAGATCTCCACCTAAAGCCTCAACGCCTCATGATTCCTCACAAAAGGAACATGTTGTAAGCACAAGGACACCTTAATATGAAGTATTATCCTCACTTAAGAGTATGCTTAACAACCCTTCTCCCTAGGCAAATTCTCTTTCAACACCACTCCCCTCATCTCAAATTCCACCATCCATTATACCTCTGTTTGATGCCATTGAAATTCAGACCCAAAGCAGCCCCTCTCACCAACACATTTCTTAGTGTACAACTTCTACATTGCCTGTGTTTGAACCAATTCAATTGGCTAACCCACAAACAGCTGAGGAGGCTACACCACTAGAATTTCACGAAATCATTGTTGGTAGTTCAAGTGGAGCAACTACTACAGATGTTGGATCCACTGACCTACATTTGGACAGTAGTTTCATAAGTAAGACTCCCTTGAAGGCAACCGCCGCTGATGCTACCAAGGTATCCACTGGTGTGTTCACACTAACCACTGGTGAGATTTCTAAGGTATCCACTACAGAGGGAAGTCCCCAGTACCGAGAAAAAGGGGCATCTGTTGATGAAAATTTGGAGACTCCTCCTATTTCAATAGTAGATACAACCACCACTGGTGGGAAATCAGATGATCCCATTAAGTTGGGTAATGGTTTAAAATATCAGGATTTGACGGAAAGGATTTCCACCATTGAAAACATTGTTGCTACAATGAATGAATCAATAACGTTTTTGGTAGAAGCTTCCAAAAGTCAACCCACTGCTCAACAGTTATCACAAGAACTCAGGAATTCTGTTCAACCCATTCTTGCTGCCCAAAGAGAACTAGCAGCTGCTTAATATAACACATAAATGGAACTTATGAGGGTTATGGTTGATGCAAGATATAAGGATACTCAGGATGACATCAGGGGAATCAAAGAAGCCCTTACAAAGATGGCTGGCACTACCCCTTCACCTATCTTTGAAAAGGATGATGATCAAGATGACGCCAAAAAGGGGGAGAAACATGACATGAAAAATTTTGGCAAGCGCACACCAAGAAATGTGCCAAAACAAAAGCCAGAGCCTGCAAAGAAGTCTTCAACAACCTCTGCTGAAACATCTGTCAAAGAAAAGAAAAAGGGAGTTGATGAAACCCTGAACATTCAAGCAGATGATAAGGCTGATAGAAAGAAGACTATAAAGAATCAAAATGAAACAAAGGAGAGGGTTTGGAAAAGGGAACAAAAGTAGTTGAAAGATTGGGAAATAAAGACAAAGGATCTTGGTACTTCAATCAGAAAGAAATCACACAAACACAACAAACCTGCACTTGCCATATTCCCAAAACCACCTTCACCACCACAAAAGCCTGAAAAGCCAACCACTGCTGGTCTCAAAACCACTGCTGGCACCAAAAAGCCACCCATTGTTGCACCTAAATCAACACCCTCACCACAAAAACCACCTGCCAAAAAGCAGAAAACAAAACCATCATCACCATTACCATCCTCCACTGCAACAGATGTTGATGCTTCAACAAATGTTAAGACAACAGCGGTTGAGACACCAGTTGTTTCAACAACTGTTAGTCAATCAACTACTCCCACAACTTTCCGATTTCCATCACAGTCAATTTTCACTCTTATAGCTAATTCTCCTTCAAAAACTCCCTCACCAAAATCAGTTTATACAAGAAAAAAGAAGTTAACAGTGAATGAAGAAGACAAACTTGCACCTACTCCTTTGTCATCCTCACCATTCATTCAAACTTCACCAAAACCATTCATATCACCATCATCACCAACATCAAATCCACTTACTCAACCATTCACTGATCAAAACCCTTCTCGAAACATACCATTAGCAGTACAATATCCTTTGGAACTGCACGCAGTTCAAAGTGAAATGTTACAATTTAATGCAGAGGATGATCCATCCAAAAGAACCTTCCCATCTCTTCATGGCTTTAGAACTCCAAGAAACATGGATGTGTATCTGAAATTAAAAGCCAAAAAGTTGAATATATAGCAAAAGAAGAGAGTAAAGGGTTAGGTGACACCAACTTATCAAGTCAAATGCAGCATGGGCTATGTAAAGTCAGGAAACTGGAAGACTTTGCAAGAGACTTGACCAAGAAGATGTCAAATCTCCCACCCAATGCTGACCTTCAAAATGAGCTAAGGAAAGATCTCATAGAACTTATCATGAGAGACAAACCATACCCAGCTCAAGAGCATCAGTTCAAAGGTTGGCCTCTCATAGCTCTCAAAGAATAAGCAAATAGATGTGAAAGAATGAAGAATGATCCTCATATGAGGAAGACTGCTCCCAATTGGAACAAGTTTAAGAAATCCAGTGCAGATCTTGCCTTAGAATATAAGAGGAAGAGAGCTGAGCTTGTAACAGCCAAGTATAGGAATGCAAGGTCCATTGCAAGATGGTCCAGGTAGTATGTTGATCAGATATATGATAAGTTGGAAAAACTAAGAGAAACAGATCCTACAGCTCCCAAGAAGCCATTATACAAAGACCAAACCACTAATAAGCCTCAGCAGTAGACCCTCTCTCTTAAAAAGTTGTTCACATCGTCTGATGTATCCATCCAATTCATGAATCAAATAAAAAGACAGCAGCAGATGGATGAGGAAGATGGAAAGAGAGAAGCTGATATCATGAAACAGGCTATCAAGAATCAGTTATTGTATGAATTGGATGATGCTTCATTAAAACTTCAAGCTTAACTTGTTGAAACTGTCAAAAAGCTGACAAGCAGACCTCCATCCCCAAACTCGTCACAAATAAAACTTCTCCCAAGAAACCCACTGGACTAAAAAATACTAAAGTGGAAGTCTGACAAAAAGACCCACGTATTGACTCTGCTCAAGTCCCATGGTAGAGTTGAACATATATCAAGGGAGGATGCACTAGGTCTGGGTGCAGCTGACCTCCAAGATCTTTTAGAACTTCAACTTCATAGGGATGAAGATTATGAAGATTCCTTGAACTTTGAGCTCCAATACAAAGGGCAAGTTAGGGAAAAGCTAATGAGACAATAAAGATCAAAACAAAGAAGTGTTTTGGCATCATCTGTTCTAGTGGGAGATTGTTGGCCCATGTGATCAATCCTTGAAGAATAGATGATATTGAAAGCCAAAACTGGTTCTCAACAGTTGATCCACAATAACCAGTGCATGTTCTAAGTTCCCTCCAATGGCAGTGTTTCTATCATCTGATTATCCTAAAGATTGATCTACTCAACAACTGTTCTTCTAGAGACTGCTGGTTACAAAGACTGATGAAGACCTATGAACTGCTGATTATTAAAGCCCTGTTGAAGTCCAAATACTGCTTATTCAAAGGCCTGATCAACCTAAGAGGAAAGCACTGCTCAGTTACATCAATGTTTAAGTATCAACAGTGGATAGTAGCATCAGTACTTAGTATATCAGTTGTTCAATGTAACAGTGTTTATTAGCATCAGTGTTTAGAGGTTGTTAGTCTGTTAGATGTCACTGTCTAGGTGACGTCATCCAAGATGCTCAGTGGTTAGATTTTATACTATAAATAGAACAGTACTTGTACTGTTCTATTAGCTCTTTGCACACACACTCATTTTGTACGAACAACTGTGAGCTCAGGCTGAGGGGGAGTTTAGTATACATGCTTTCATAGTTGAACTTTTGTAATTGATTTAATCTTTTAACTAATGAAATCATGTGTGTAGAAAACTATTCTTCTTTGATTGTGTTACAAAGTTTACTTTCAATTTCCGCTGCAATTGTTCTCTGATCTTTCTACCTTCATTAATCATTTTGTTAAACAACACAATCAGAACAAACTCAGATCCTAACAAATATCGTAATAGTGATTGTTATATGAAGTGAAAACAGTAAGTAAAATAACCAAACAGTCAAGTAAGGACAACCCAGGTGTGCCATCTCAACATAGAATGTGTGAATCAGGTGTTGGAGGCTGGACGAGGTTAACTTACTTTGTAACTAGCAAACTATTCGGTGAATTGAAGTTGAACAGAAATGAAATTGAAAACCGAAAACACATGACACAGTCCCCTTTCGTGCCCACTGTCAAAAACATTTGTTTGATCCATCTTGAAAGATATCATTTCTTGCTGGAAATTAACCCTAACGCGAATCTACAACTATGAACTGAGTTGTGAGCCTAGTGGCTACCAGATTCCACCAAGTTTTGTAACATAAATGAAATGAAACGTAAGAACAAGTTTAAATCGAAGTTTATAACGTTTGAATCTCATATGTGGTGAGGTTTCGGCATCAGTTTGCCTAAGCAAACTCATGAAAACCATCCGTGAGATATATTCAAATAGTAGGTTTGTAAAAATGTTGATGAAATGAAAAAAAAACGTAAGAAAATGCAATGGAAAATGAAAGCAAATGATAGAAACATTACTGAAGTGCGTCTGATCGCCAAGAGAGTTTCAGAGCGTTTGAGAGTAAGTCTGAAAGACTGGGAGGGAGAAATGAGTTAAATAGCATGCTTATTTATAGGTTTAGGGTGATTTTGGGACGAGAGGGAGCTTCGGGCAAAAGGGAGTTTGGGACGACAGGCCCTTTTGCACGAAAGGGTCATTTCCCTTCCTCTTGAAGGTCCGAGTTTGATTAATTCGAGTGTTTTAGTCGGTTTTACATGTAACGAGCATAATGTGTATCCGCGTCAAGCGCATCCGCGTGCGAGCACACATGGCAGGAAGACGCACGGTTGCGCGCATGGAGCAAGGGCCCTGATGTGACGTGCGCGGCGCACCAGAGTGAGCCAATACGGTGTGACTGTGTAGCGTGTTCGTATAGGCTCACAGGTGACGTGGTGCACGCGCGCATGGATCAAAATGCGCAGTGTGGCACAAGCACGCATGGAAAGTGAGCCAAAATGGCGCACGCGCGCATGAGCGTGCAGACCTGCGCGCGCACCAGTGTGTCTTCCACGTGCGCGCGCTCAGAAGTTTCCAGCATTTAATGACAAAGCAGTTTCAGTTCAGCATTCGAAATTGACGAGTCAATGGTTTTGACTGAGAATTAAATGACGTATTAAATTGCATTGAAGACGTTTAATGCAATTTAAACCTCTCCTTTAATTCCTATTGACTGTTTCGAATCAGAGGCTGTATAAATACAGCCTCATAGTTACTGCAGAAAGACACCAACAACTACACAGCATATGCAAACAATTCTCTGCAATCTTCTAATCTTCTTCTTGCTCACTTCAAGGTAGCCTTCGGGTTGTAGGCTAGCTCCGGCAGTACTACTCCTTCAGTTGTTATACCCTGGGAAAGAAAACGAGTACTCCTGGGAGACTCGGAATTTGCTTTAAGGGAAGCGTGTTGAACATGTGCCTCACTCTGTTTCATCTTTTCCTTGTATTTCGTTTATTTTAGTTGTATTTGTACTAGTTGTTTTAGCTTTCTTTTTTTCTGTATTGTAATTGTTTAATAAAATTCGTTTTATTTTATTTAATTACGCGAAAGGTTCCTACAATCTTAAAACAACTTTTAAAACACCGTTTGTGTAATCAAAACAATTCTTTTTTGTGATTCAAACCTGTTTTGTTTCACTTAGTTTGTGTTTTAAAAACAGATTTTTTTTGTTTTCATCTTCAAAGGAGTGACTTTGGTTGAAAACACTTCTGGTTACATTCAGTTTCAGTCCTAAAATTGCTAAAAACTTTCTGCCTTGGTCTTCAAAGTTGGACTTAGAAGGCAAACAATAAGTTCTAATTATTAAAAAAAAATTGTTTTGGTCTTCAAAGTTGGACTTAGAAGCCGAAACAGTAAATCTGTTGTAAAATTAAAATTTAATCTTTTACTTCTGTTTTTATTGTGTATAACAGAATTTTGGACTAAATTTTAAATTTTAATTTTTCAACATGTCGAACGAAAACATCAACGTTAACAACACGAATGTTGTGACGAGAACCCCCCTGAACGCCACCACTGTGGGAGCGTCGAGAGTGGCCAATCACGCTAAACGACCCGAGAAGTTCTCGGGTCTACACTTCAAAAGGTGGCAGCAGAAGATGTTCTTCTACCTGACCAGCATGAACCTTGCGAGGTTCTTAACTGAAACCGCTCCCCAACCTGTGGAAGGGGAGACCGACTCACAAAGACAGTGCGTGGAAGCATTCAGATTTCATATGTCGAGGCTATGTGTTAAACGGGCTTTCGGATGCATTGTATAATGTGTACTACAATGTCAAGACTTCCAAATATTTATAGGTTGCCTTGGACAAGAAGTACAAAACGGAGGATGCTGGCACAAAGAAATTTGTGGTAGCCCGTTTTTTGGAATTCAAAATGGTTGATTCAAAAACAGTTATGAATTAAGTCCAAGAATTGCAAATTATACTACATGACATCCTCGCAGAAGGCATGACACTTAGCGAGACATTCCAAGTGGCAGCGATGATTGAGAAGTTACCTCCTGGTTGGGTGGATTTTAAGAATTATCTTAAACACAAACGAAAGGAGATGACTATAGAGGATCTTATTGTTCGTCTTCGGATTGAAGAGGACAATAGAATTGCCTAAAAAGGCAGCCTTGCGTAAATTTCTGCTAGCGCAAATTTGGTTGAGCATGGGCAATCCTCTAAAGGAAATAAGGGAAAGGAGAAAAAGGACAAAGAGAAAGCATAGGCCAGCAAACCTAGACTGAAGAAAGGGGTTGTGAAAAAGAAACCTCAAACATTCCAAGGGACTTGTTACAACTGTGACGAGCCGAGGCATCAGGCTAACCAATGCAAGAAACCAAAGCATGAGTGTGCACACATGGTGGATGAAGACGGAATGCCTTTGGTGGCAATGATTTCCGATAAAACCGCAATGTTGGATGAGGTCAATGCTGTGACCAACACTCCAAAAGGATGGTGGGTTGATACGGGCGTGACCCGTCATGTGTGCCCAGACAGGAGCCTATTTACCACCTTCAAATAGCTTGTGGGAGATGAGAAGCTGTGCATGGGAAATGCAGCCACCGCGGACATTAAGGGTGAAGGAACGGTGATTTTGAAGTGGACTTCGGGGAAGGAGCTCACTTTAAGCAAAGTGTTATATGTTCCAGACTTGCGCAAGAGTCTAGTCTCGGGATGGTTGCTTAGTAAGTTTGGATTTCGTTTAGTATTTGAGAGCAATCAATTTGTACTTACTAAACGAGGAATGTATGTTGGTAAGGGCTACGCCCAAAATGGTATGTTCAAAATGAATGTAATGGCTGTCAAAAAGAACATGAATAATATTGCTACGACTTCTAATTATATTCTTGAGTTTTCTGATTCGAATAAATGGCATGATAGATTAGGTCACATAAATTTTAATTC
Source organism: Helianthus tuberosus (assembly GCA_030545235.1). Classification (NCBI taxonomy): domain Eukaryota; kingdom Viridiplantae; phylum Streptophyta; class Magnoliopsida; order Asterales; family Asteraceae; genus Helianthus; species Helianthus tuberosus. The sequence continues at coordinate 10,799 of JARYGA010004736.1, read as the reverse complement.
AATACGCCGTTTAATCAATTTAAAATGTATACCAACATTTCATATTGATTCACATTCAAAATGTGAAACTTGCGTAGAATCCAAACTTACAAGATCATTATCAAAATCGGTTGAACGAATAACCGAACCACTTAATTAATTCACACAGATATTTGTGATTTAAAAGCGGTACCCACAAGAGGTGAAAATAAGTACTTCATCACGTTTATTGATATTAATACTAAATATTGTTATGTATATTTACTTAAAAGTAAAGATGAAGCAGTAAGTAAATTTATCTTGTATAAAAATAAAGTTGAGAATCAACTTCAAAAGAAGATAAAAGCTTTGCGAAGCGACCGAGGAGGCGAATATGTTGCACCTTTTGCCGATTTATGCGCAAAAAGCGGCATTGTACATGAGTGTACACCTCCTTATTCTCCACAATCAAATGGCGTGGTGGAACGAAAGAACCGTACATTGAAAGAAATGATGAACGCCATGTTGATCAGTTCTGGCGTGAGCCAGGAAATGGGGGGGGGAGCCATTATCTCAGCTAATTATCTTTTGAGCAAGATACCACTCAAAAAGAGGGACGAAACTCCATATGAGTTATGGAAAAGAAAGAAGCCTTCACAAATACTTGAAAGTGTAGGGGTGCCTAGCAAAGGTGATTGTACCACCTCCTACGGCTCTTAGAATAGGACCCAAAAATGTTGATTGCATATTTATTGAGTATGCGCATCAAAGTAGTGCACATCGCTTACTTGTACATGATTCCAAGAATCCAGATGAAAACTTAAACACTATCACGGAGGTGAATCCTAATGTTGTGTCTTACTTTGAAAATGTGTTTCCTTTGAGAGGACAAACACATGCAACGTCATCAACACCCAATTTTGAAGTATGTTAAAGCTCATCTACACCAGTTGATGAGGTAGTTCGTGATAAGACACATGAACGGCCTGAGGTTGAAGAAGGTGATCGTAGGTGAAGCAAAAGGCCAAGGGTTGAAAAATCCTTCGGTCCAGACTTCTTTAGCTATATGGTTGAGGGCGAGCTCAATACATATCGTGAAGCGGTTTCCTCTTCAGAAGGACCTCAATGGAAAGAAGCAATAAAGAACAAAATTGATTCTATATTGAAAAATCATATTTGGGAGTTAGTAAATCTTCCACCTGGTTGCAAACCACTTGGATATCGTTGGATATTTAAAAGGAAGATGAAAACTGATGGAAGTATTGGTAATATAAGGCTAGGTTGATGATTAAAGGATTTAGACAAAAGGAAGGTCTAGATTACTTTGATACCTACTTGCCTGTGACGCGTATAACCTCGATTAGATTGGTTCTTGCAATAGCGGCTTTAAGAAATTTGGAAGTTCACCAAATGGATGTTAAAACCGCATTTCTAAATGACTATTTAGAAGAAGAGATTTAAATGGAGCAACCTGAAGGTTTATCTGCCTCAGGTCAAGAGGGTAAAGTATGTAAACTTGTCAAGTCTTTGTATGGCTTGAAGCAAGCGCCAAAACAATGGCACCAAATGTTTGATCATGTCATGATTGACAATGGTTTCAAAATAAATGAGTGCAAAAAATGTGTTTATTTCAAAGACACAAATGAAGGTTATGTGATCTTATGCCTTTTTGTAGATGTATGCTTATCATTGGGAGTAATGATAAAGTTATCAAAGTTACTAAAAGCATGTTGAAAGCGAGATTTGACATGAAAGACATGGGTTTAGCGGATGTGATTCTTGGAGTAAAAATCATAAGAACCCAAGATGGTCTTGTGTTAAGTCAATCTCACTATGTCGATAAAATTCTTGAAAAATTCAATTCGAGAGATACGATTGTAGCTCGAACTCCAGTTGATACTTCCCAACATCTCAAGAAAAATAAAGGAGATGAGTTGCTCAGTTAGAGTACTCAAGAATTATTGGCAGTCTAATGTATCTAATGACATGTACTAGACCCGACTTGGCCTACGCGGTGAGTAGGCTAAGTAGATACACCAGCAATCCGTGCACGGATCATTAGAAAGCTATCACGAGGGTGCTTAGATACATAAGATACACAAGAGATTATGGACTGCATTATACCCGACAACCAGCAGTGATCGAAGGATACACTGATGCAAACTGGATATCGGATAATAAATATTCCAAATCGACAAGTGATTATGTGTTTACACTTGGTGGAGCTGCTATTGGTTGGAGGTCTTCTAAGAAAACGGTCATAGCAAGATCCATAATGGAATCGAATTTATCGCCTTGGATAAGTCAGGAGAGGAGGCGGAATGGCTACATCAATTCGTGGAATATATTCTAAGATGGCCACAGCCTTTGCCTGCCATATGTATATATTGTGATAGCCAACCAGTGATTGGTAGAGCTCAAAGCTTGATGTACAATGGCAGATCAAGGCACATGCGACGTACACATAACACAGTATGACTACTACTCTCAACGGGTGTTATCACAATTGGTTATGTGATATCAAAGGATAACATTGCGGACCCATTTACAAAAGGCTTAAGCAAAGAGTTAGTTGAAACGTTGTCAAGAGGAATGGGACTAAAGCCCGTGATAAATGGGAATATGAGGGAAACCTAACTTAGTTGATTGGAGATCCCAAGATCTAAGTTCAATAGGACAACTTAATCATATTACCAAAACGGAGTCACTGTGGGGGAGTACCCTAAACCAAATAAAAGGAAGTTATGTACTTCCTAGTCCATTCCAATCAGTGACATTGAAGTGAGGTTAAGCATATTAAGGTTAACGATTTCGGGAAATCAAATAACCATGATGCTTTTAATGATTAATGGGAATCACCTATGTGAGAGAGAAGTAGGGTCGCTTCTAATGGATTTGTGGGGTGCGCAATCCTTGAGCTTGCAGAACCAGGCTAGTGTTCCAGGACCATAATAGGACACTACAATGAGGGGTTGGCCAGACCAGGGAGAGTATTGTGTGAAGTGTTTGTCGCCTACAGAAATGAGGGTATGTTCAATGACATCGCGTCTACAAACCGCTAGTAAGCTAAGTATGCTTCACAAAAGAAGGTTCAAAGGTAACAACTACCTATCTTTCAATACTCAACTATCGAAGTATATCGTTGAAACGTGTAAGGAAAGATCGATTTCCATTCATGTGGGGGATTGTTGGAAATTTTGTGAAAATAGCATTTTCACAAATATAGGAAAATGATTTTTTCCTATTTTGGAATAAAAATAAGTATAAGAAAATGAGCGGGTTTTATATATTTATTTGTGGGTTTGTGTTCTATGTTGGAACAGTTTCGCAACGAACTAAACAACGTCCAAAACGGAGCTAAGATGAATGAGATATCAATGCTCAAACTTTGGTGTTTGAAACATTGAATGCTGAAACAAAAGGGAAAGTAGCACCTTGTCCCACATAGGAGGAGAGATGAAACTTAAATGGGTATTTAAGTGGGAACTCTTCATCCTTAGTGTTTCAAGGAAGCACACACTAAATGTACTCGCGAAGGGTGCGGAGCACCCTAACTCGCACTCGCACACGTGCGCTCGCGCGTGCGCGTGGCGTGGGCGATGTGGCGCTTTGATGGCGCACTTTGCACGCTCGCATCGCCGTGAGCCGCTTGAGAGCCGTTTTTGTATTTTTTTTTACCACGTGGGCGTGGTGGAGCACAGGGGCTGCAAGGACCAGGTGGTTGGTGACGTGGCATGCAGGCGCGCGGGTACGAGGTGCATGACGTGGCAGTCAAGCGCATCCGCGCGCGAGTACACATGGCAGGAAGATGCGCGGTTACGCGCATGGAGCATGGTCCCTGATGTGACATGCCGCGACGCACCAGAGTGAGCCAATACGACACGACTGTGTGGCGTGCTCGTATAGGCTCATAGGTGACATGGCGCAGGCACGCAGGCGCGCATGAAAGTGTGTTTTGCGCACGAGCGCGGAGAAGTTTCCAACATTTAATGACAAAGCAGTTTCAGTTCAGCACTCGAAACTGACGAGTCAACAGTTTTGATTGAGAATTAAATGACGTATTAAATTGCATTGAAGACGTTTAATGCAATTTAAACCTCTCCTTTAATTCCTATTGACTTTTTCGAATCAGAGGCTGTATAAATACAGCCTCATAGTTACTACAGAAAGACACCAACAACTACACAACATATGCAAACAATTCTCTGCAATCTTCTGATCCTCTTCTTGCTCACTTCAATGTAGCCTTTGGGTTGTAGGCCAGCTCCGATAGTACTACTGCTCCGGCTGTTGTACCATGGGAAATAAAACGAGTACTCCTGAGAGACTCGGAATTTGTATTAAGGGAAGCGTGTTGAACACGTGCCCCAGTCACTCTGTTTCATCTTTTTCTTGTATTTTGTTTATTTCAGTTGTATTTGTACTAGTTGTTTTAGCTTTCTTTGTTTCTGTATTTTAATCGTTTAATAAAATTTGTTTTATTTTGTTTAATTACGCTAACGGTTCCAACAATTTACACATACAATTTCATGAATTGTCCGATATATAATATTTGTAAATTTTATTACTTTATTAAATTTAATAAAAATGTTATATAAAAATTAAAAACAAATGTATGAGTACTTGTATTTTTCTTAACAATACCTAATCAAAAAGAAATATTTGATAAAAACTGAGCACCCAAGATATATTTTTAACTTTTGTGTAAACTTTTGATTCTTTTATCATATCCCTTTCAGTATATATTTTTAATATCTTTTGGATTAACTAAACAAGTATCAAGGATTCAATAACAGTTCTATTAATTCGAACAGGTCAAATATAGTAAAAAATTATTGTCGCAAACTGAACATATACCAATCAAACAACATGTTACCAATAATTTATTCATTTTTATTGTTTTCTCGACGTGATGGTATAAAATTCGTTGAACACGTTAAGCTATATCTGCTAATACCATAGCGGTACCATAAGGAACTGTATGGATACTGTCCGAAAACCTGTCGGGAAGTGTGTGGATATCCCACTAGTTATGTTAATATAGGAATATCACATGGTTTTATGTACGAATTATTATTATTATTATATGTTGTATTTTCATAAAAAATATAGATGATAGAAACCAAAAGTTGCAAAGAAACTAACAAATTAACAATAAAATATATTTTGTTGCATATTTGCTTGTTGCTTTTGACATTGCATTCTCATCCAAACCATCAAAATATGTGAGGGGTAGTTTTTATATTATAAAGGGTATAAAAAATGATTGTGATTGGAGAAGAGAGAAAATGTTACTGTTCATCTGTATATTTGAGGGGACACTGTTCACCCAGTATAATTTTTTTAATATATATTAAAAGTGGTTGTGAGTGAAGGAGAGAGAAAAATGTAATGATAATATTATTTAATTGAAAATGAGAGAAAAAGTATTTGTTTTTAGTGAAATATATTGATATAGGAGTTGTTTTTTAGTGGAATGTATATATAATTTGATGGATTGGATGAGAATGCTCTAAAAAAAAGAAAAAGAAAAGTTGAAAACCATTGGAACTAAAGGGGTGTTTGAGATTTGCATATTAGTGACTTATTAGTTTATCACGTTTTTAAAAGTTAAAAGGTGTTTGAATTGAAATTATTATATGAGGGAAAAAGTCAATAAGTCACTTTATTGTGATTTATTAACTTTTCCAAAAAGTCATAAATTGTTTTGAAAAACTAAACCAAACATGGCCTAAGTACGCTTTGTAGTAGAGTTTGCGTCTTTTTTTTTAGACCAGTTGGGTTCTCGTGGGATGATAATAAAGCAAGTTTGAGTAATATCAACCTCATACTCAATTATAAAAGTTTTTCCAAAAACCTGGTTCGAAACCCACCGGGTACGTGTCGATAATTATCTCTCAAGTATCGGGTATACTTGTGGGTTTCGGATAAGCCCCTTAGTTTATAAAAAGTACCTATTAGGTATACGATCCAACCCGTTAGGTATATATCGAGTAAGCATTAATCTAGTACATTTTGAAAGTTGTGTATTAGAAAAAAAGTTAAAATTCGAGTAACTGATTCGAAAGCAACCCTTAATTTCAATCAGAATGGGTCATACATCTTCGTCTCTTCGAGAATAGTAATTGTGAGGGCGTATGGATTAAACTAGTCATATATCATCAGAGTATTAGTATGCAAGTATTTTAGGTTTGATTAAATTATAGAAAACTGTATTATTCAATGAATAAGAACAAAATTACATCTATGCTATATTATAATGTATATGACTAGAAAAAAATATTTTACATAAATTTAAGACTTTAAATAATTACAATTATAAAGACACAAGGCACAATCCTTAAAAACCTTCAAAACCATTTAAATCCTCAAATCTATTGCATTTTTTGCATTTTGTCCATTCCAAATGAGATGAGAATAAAACTTCAAATGGAAGATATGGTTATAAAAGGGCCCATTACTTTCGTAAATAATTCATCTATTTCATTGTTCCTTTGTACTACATTGATGAAGAACACAAAAGTGAAGGGATCATCTACTTGATAAAGGTAAGATAACTCATTGCAAAAATTAATAGATTGTGTAACTTACGTACACAACGCCTTGGCTAAATAAAGTTGTAAAGTTGAGCAAGCCAGCTTCATTTTTAATTAAGCCAACCTTGAGTGCAAGAGTCCAGCTCGATTTTAATTTTGAGCCGACCTGAGCCAGCTTGGTATCAAGTTCGAGGCGAGCTCAAGCTACAGTTCAAGTCTGCTTGGCTTGGCTCATTTTCAAGCTTTAAGTGTTTGTTCCCCAGTGCTAAAATGAGTTTATATTTTTAGTGTTGTGTTCCCAAAACCAATTATCATATATATATATGGGGGATAAATCATGAGAAAACTAGTTTAAATGAGAAAACCAAAAAACTAACTAAAAAAGCAAAAAAAAAAAAAACATACCAATTTTTTTTTTTAATTTTTTATAAAAAAAACGCAGTTTTTTATGTATGGAAAAAAATTTTCAAAAAAAATAAAGTTTTTTGTTGTATTGCACATGTGCACTATTACGGATATAGTGCACATGTGTAGTACACATATAATGCACATGTGCAGTACAACAAAAAACTTTTTTTTTGAAATTTTTTTTATATATAAAAACTAGTGATTTTTTATAAAAAAATTGTAAAAAAAAATTTGGTATGTTTTTTAGCTTTTTTAGTTAGTTTTCTAGTTTTCTCATTTATATGTGGTTTTCTCATAATCCTCTCCCTATATATATATATAGAGTGCGGTTAACATACATTACGCGTTATCGTACTTCACGTACGCGACGCTGTAAACCGTCGGATCAGGCAATAATCACGCATGGGACACAAAATAACGCATGGGATCAGATTTTTGGTGATAATCACGCATGAGAAGTATAATCAACCATGTTGAGATGGTCAAAAAAAATAATCACGCACGTTATGTATCTGGTCGCGTACGATAATGTACGATAAGGCCTTTTGTACATTATACTTTCTCTCTCTCTCTCTCTCTCTCTCTCTATATATATATATATATATATATATAGGGTAAGGTTCATGCGAGAACCACCCTTATTGCGAGAACCGCGCGAACCAATCTGAACACAAAATAAATTCTAAAAAAAAAATCAAAAAAGCACTCAAATTTTTTTTAATATTTTCTTTTTCAAAAAATCGCTATATTTCGTTACAATTAAAAAAAACAGAAAAAAAAACTTTTTTTTTTTCGAGTAACAGATATCTATGCACATGTGCATATGTATCATTACTTCGACAAATTCTGTAATACGTTATCAGGAATAGACAATTGCACTTTAATTTACAATACTATTCGTAATACACTACTTTTTACATTATCAATATTTAAAATTAATGCACATGTGCATCATTAGGTATAACCATGATATAACATGCTTTGGTACAAAAAGTTTGTGATTTTGAATGGAGAAGTAGGCCCATATACATGTGTTTTTGGTTAGTTATATCTAGTGGTTGATGGTTTGGTTATAGTTGTCAAATTATGATGTAATATGTTGATTGGATGGTATAAATGGTGTTTACATACATGTAATAAAGTGAAAATATCGGTAATGGTATTGTATTATGGATGGTAGGAGGTAATGGTATTGTATTATGGATGGTAGGAGGTAATGGTAGTGTATTATGGATGGTATGATAGATGAAAGGGAAAGTGTATTCAAAGTAGTGTACCAAAACACCTTATTTCATGTTGATCATATAAATGCACATGTGCATTTCTAATATTGGTAACGTAAAAAGTAGTGTATTACACGTGGTAGTGTAAATGAAAGTGCAATTGTCTAATATTTGTAATGAATTACGGAATTTGTCAAAGAAATGATACAAATGCACATGTGCATGGACAACTGTGACTCGAATTTTTTTTTTTTTTTTTTTTTGAAATTGTTTTTATTGGAAACAAAATATAGCGATTTTTACAACGTAAAAAAAAAATTTTGGCTGTTTTTTAGATTTTTTTAGGTATTACTGTTTGTGTTCACACTGGTTCTCGCGGTTCTCGCAATAAAGGGTGGTTCCTAACGGATCTTTGTCCTATATATATCTGTGTGTGTGTGTGTGTATGTGTATGGGTAAGATCAAATAAAAAGTTTATTTTGCCTAAGTAGGATGAGAAATAATTCTAACCATTCATTTTTTAAAGAGAAAATTACTTTTTGAGTTCCAGTATTTTAGAGGTATTAACTACTTGAGTCCAAAATCAAAATGTTTAACGTCCTGAGTCCCCAAACGTTTTTTTGATAACACTTTGAGTCCAAATTCTTAACTCTGTTTAAATTTCTCAGTTAACTTTTGTTAAATGACCAAATTACCCCTATAGTTAAAAAAAACTAATTTATTATTATAATTACTTATATATGTATAATCCACACAGACAACATAATCTAAATCTCTCTTCCTCATCTTTCCCTCTCTCTCCCTCTGTAGCTAAAAGTTCCCACCACCACCGTAGCACCACCACCTCCACGTCGCCCCACCACAGTCACCACCCACCACCACATCCCTTTCTCTGTTTCTATACCCCCAAACCACCACCACTCGATTTCAAACCCTACCATCTCTACGCCGACGCCCCATCACCTCCGACCACCAACACCATTACACCATCTCTATGTCGCCGCCCCATTCATCCGTCACCACCATTCTCTGCACAAATCTCAGACCTGTACACCGCTAACAAAGGTAGAAGTGTAAGTAGATTCTCCAAACCTGCACAAATGCTCAGTGTAAGGCCATATAATGGGGTAGGTTTACGCTTATCTTTATAGGTTATTGGACTTAGTTGTCTAGTGGGCTTGGGATAAGCCATGTGAGCTAATTAAATATTTTGGGCTTGTTTAGTTAATGGTGTATATGTGGGCTTGGCCCAGTTTATATTTATGTCACCCTATGTAACTATAAATAGGGTGAGCCTAGGTTATTAGAAGGTTCCTATTCGCTTGGTTGTTCTTCTTATCATTTTCGAGTTTGTGTGATAGTTGTAACAGAAGAGTTTCATACTCATGTGCAATCTAATCAATTCGATTGTTCTCGTTCTTATCACTTTCCGTAGTTTTCTGCACTTTTGATCATGTTTGTGATATCCGATTGATAGTTTTTGGACTTACAATTGGTATCAGAGCCTATGTAGTCTTTCGATGGCTCGGTTTCATCTGATATAACTCGAAGAACATGAAGAAGAGCTTGAAGATTTAAGAACAGTTCAAAAAAATAGTATTTTGATCTGTTTTGGGGAATAATTAGTTGTGTTTGTACGTTTTTAGAAATTTTTGGTTTAAAGAAACTTAGAAAATTTGATTTTCGAATTATTCCTTGATTATTCGGGATTTAAAGTGGTGATTTGTTACCAAAAAATTGTTGTGTGCGAGTTCAAAACTTCAGTGTACAGGATATAAAATAGACTAGTGTGCAGTCTGGGAAGTTGAGGTGTGCGACCTGGTAGTGTGTGGCCAAGAGGTTTAGTGTGCGGCCCAAGACAGTTAGTGTGCGGTCCAAGAAACAGTGGTGTGTGGTCCATTAGTCAATGTGCGTCCCAACAAGGCAAGTGTATGACCTGGCCCAAAATTAATAAGAGTGCGGTCCAATATATTAGTGTGCGGCCCAATATACTAGTGTGCGCAAAGGTGGAGTTTTAACCAGCTGACGTGTACGGTTTTAAACGTATTCAAGCGCAGAATTTGATTTGCTAACAATTTTAGCAAACCGACTGCAAGATTAGACTCGTGTGATTTTTAGGACCAAAAAAAATTCCCAAAAAGTGTTTGGACAATATATTTCACTGGACTCGAAATTCCGAGACGAGTCTAACGGTATGATTTGGTAAAAAAACAGTTTTCAGGCAGTTTTCGTATGGTTTTAACGGACCAGTTCGGTTAAACAAGCATTTCCGGGGGATCAAAGGTTTGCTACTTAGAAATGTCTTCTCAGAGTGATGTGCTTGAGAAGAAACTTGAAGGTTTTAAATAATTTCTTGGTGAATCTGTAGAAGCATTAATTGGCCAGGTTATTTTACTGAACTACTATTTGAAACGAAGATGGCAGAGATTGTGGTGTCTATTCATATGAGCAACAAAAAGCTTCAGGATGCTCTAAAAAGTATTCCAGATCAGGTGAAATGTAGTTGGTTGAGAAATGTTAATCAGATGGTGTTAACAACCAATTGTTACAGAATGAAGTCGGATGAGCTGATCTCACTAATCAAATCATATGATACGGCCGACAAGCAGAAGGCTCAAGGTAACACATCTGCTGCACTTTATTCATCCACTCCTGTTGATTCATCACCGAATTC